>OZ012695.1:2072491-2313045 GCA_963942565.1 Maea johnstoni | reverse complement strand
TATTTTCTCCGATGTAATTCCAGTGGCCTGGATGAGCGTATCCTCCATGACTGTCTGAAGTTCATGGAAAACCATCTTGAGAAGCCGGCAGGAAAGTCTGCCTTCCAAAAGTTCTACACAGAGAAAGCTGACCTGATAGATGTCCTTCTGTCTGCGGCCAACGAGAATCTGACGCCGGCCTACGGTACCAAGGTCCTCAAGTTCTTCACAAAGTTATTCCAGCTAGGTAAGTAGTCTTTTAGTGATAGGCACTGGTACTGGATACAATATCAAATACCGGTAACGAAATGGAAACACCATTGTATCCAAAACAAAAGTTATTCCAGCTAGGTAAGTAGTCCACTAAGGATTGGAACCAGCATAGTCTTAGCTAGCAGGGTGTCTGGGCATCATTTGGTCACCCAAACCTTCAAAAACCACCTTTCAGGATACCTAAATTTTTTTGTGAGGAATTTCTTGAAATGTCAATTTCAAGCATATAATTGAATCTTTTTCACCTCAATATAATTCCCATGGCATTGTATATGGATATTATAACTTATGTATATAACTAAATACTAGGGCTGGAATCAATGAGGAAAATGTCGAACCGAACCGATTCTGAAATTATACCAATTCCGATTCCGATTCCGATTCTTAGCGTTGTTTTGGTCTCTCAGAGGCAAGAACAAAATTGTCAGAACTTGACTAATGACTGCTAAGAGAAGAAACCAAGGAGTGATAAGTTAGCAGTAATCTAACAGTGAATGACCATGGATTTATCATGAGAGGGGCCTGTATTTTCCAGCTGGCCAGCAATAATTTTGATTAAATAAATACTGTTTCATCTAGAAAGGATTTTATCTTTAAAATTTCTTTTACTAAAAAGATCTAATACAGATCAATAAATTTCTATTGAAACATGAACAACCTTCCAGTGTTTCCGGTTGACATGTTTCCACATGTTTGTAGTGCATGGATTGTATGACAAGGCACAGTCACATATCTTACAATATACATGACCTTTCTCTCTAGTGCCTGAGCGGTTAACTTTAAAATGAAAATAATTCCAGATGCCAGATTTCTTTCCCTTCTGGGGCGTGAAATCTTCGTAGATAGTTTGTTCTGATATGTGTGCTCTGTTGTTGGAAGCGCATGCAATTCATAGCCCCCATCCAAACCGGTTCATGATATAGCACTGGCACATATTGTCAGCTGTATGATGCGGTGCACCGATTATTTGAAACAAATGCATCCATCTAGGTCACGGGTCATGGCTTGCCGGGAAGCTGTCATTAGGATGTCATTAACAGGCAGTAAACCGCCTGGAGAGCATCTTGAAAGGTAATAAAGCAATTAAGAATGCCCATTCCTATTCTGGCTTCTCATAAATGTGTATCGATACATAGCGACTCTTTGATATGTCAGTTCTGATCAGCAGCTAAGTACCGATGCGGCCAGTCGATCCTCAGTGATTCCAGCCCTACTAAATACATGTTTGAATTCCAAATTTCTTCGATGGTAAATTACTGACTTGTTTCTTGCAGCTGAGAAGAACCCGACTGACAAGAGCTACGAGGCTCTGTGTGCGTCTCTGAGTAAACTCGCAAGGATTGAGGCTGTCATACTACAAAACTGGCTCTGCAAGATGATCATGGGACCTCTACAGGTACGTAGGGATAGGGACCTTTAAGATTTTCACGATACGATCCGATATCGATATTTTTTAAACGATACAATATTTAAACGATATTTTTAACGATAATGCCGTGCTCCTGGATTCATGTTCCATACGAAAATGTGTCTGTAAATGTAGCGTGACCTCAGCCGTGACCCCCAGTTGTTGGTTGTCTGTGCACTTCCCCATTAAAAAACAATCATCTGTAACGTGAGAGGTGAAATGATCCAAGGAGCCAGTGCAGGCACTCCCAGGCAGTTGTAATGGAGGAAGTCTTAATGACACGGCATGCTGTGTTACAGCTGCTGTTCGTCCTAATTAGGCAGGCGAAGCCGGCTGGGGTTGACTCTGGAAGCACGTTAGTGCTGATTGATATCGATAAGGATTACCGGTATCAAGAAATTAAATGATACAATCTTTTTCAAGTGAGCGGTCTCGATATATATACCGTACCGAGCACCGGTCCCGTTCCCTACAGGTAGGTACAGAGCAACAGGTCTACACAGGAAAATATTACACTCGCACACACACACAAATGCTTCAAACAACAGTAAATCCTATTGTTATATGACGTTCTGAGATCAATACCCGAACAGAATGCCGCAGTCAACAATGGGGTTATCTTCTTGTTGGGAACAACGATAAAGAAAATAACATGCATGAGTGTCTCAATTTAGAGAAATAAGTAAAATACCTACCCAGTTGAGGTGGTAGGTTGTTCGGAATAATAAAACAAATACAACATCCCTATCACCCAAAACCATCCTCCCTCGGGGATCCGTTCCATCATGTTAGCCCCACTGGGATATCATATTTGTGAAATTGTATTATATGTATTTATATTTTATCATATATTTTATTATATATTGTATTATATTAACTCCCGTTTTGCAGAGTCTGGAAGACGGAGGGAAGATGCAAGAAAACCGACTACTACTACAGAGCCTCACGGCGTACATCGTCAAAGAGAATAGCCATATTGGTGAGGAGGTTGCCACGGCGATACTGAACGCCCTCATCCCGATGGGTTCCGAGATGTTGGCGCCGGTCAGCGAGGGTATCGGGTTCGCCGAGCTGATGGTTGTCATGGCGACGCTGGCGGGTGCGGGTTCGGGTACGGGGCATTTGTCATTGTTCCGTGCCGCTACAGGGTGGTTGCAGCTTTGTCAGACCCACTTATCGCAGAAACACATCGCGGAGAAACTTCACGAGACAACCAACAATGGCAAGGTCAGTAAAAACAGGCACCCACTTACTTTTTGGAATCCACTTACCATGTTAGATAATAGATTTTACTTTGCCAAGGTAATACGTAAAAGCTAAAAACAGGCACCCACTTACATTTTGGGTTTGACTTGCCATGTCAGATACTAGATACTAGATTTTACTTGCCCGGGATGAGTAAAAAGATCCACATACCTTATAGGATCGACTTACCATTTTATATACTAGATTTTACTTGCCCAGGGTAAAACGAAAAAGGTAAAAACATTCACCCACTAACTTTTTTGGATCGACTTGCTATGTTAGATACTGGATTTCATTTGCCCAAGGTCAGTAAAAACAGGCACCCACTAACTTTTTGGAACCCACTTCCACTTGGAAAATAGATTTTACTTGCCCGGCAAAAAAATGAAAGACAGGGATTGACCTTAATGGTCGTTTAGGGGCTTTACCTCAAGAACATGTGATTTTGCGACCAGGTGTTAAATTTTAGGAGCCAAGTTTTTGGAGTATCAATTATCAAATAGAGCAAGTTTTTAAATTTTTTTCTTACATTTAATCTCCCCTTATTTTACCTAATAGTGCCCCAAAATGTATTTCAGAGCACACATTTTTCAAAAAAAAATCTTCAAAATTTAAGTGTTTTTACAAGGCTAAAGGTTGTTTATATGTGATTCTGATGTCTATTTTTCAGCACCAGACCATGTTGGAGTCAGCGTGCTATCTGCTCTCCTACATCGGTGAGATCCTCGGAGCTCTGAAACAGACTTCAGCAGATAGGTGTGTATTCAGGACAAACAGGAAAAAATGGAAAAAAATAGAAGGGGGAAAAATGGAAAATACAAAAAGACTTAATTAAAAAGACAATATATCAATAAAACTAAATTAGAAATGACAATAAAGCAATAAAACTAAAAAATTGCAATAGAATAATGAAATATATTTATAATGACAAAAGAACAATTAAACTGTTTTGAAAATGACAAAAGAACTAATGAACAAATTAAAACAACTAAAGAAAACAAAATGACTATAGAACATTTAAAATATTACAAACAAACCAATTAGAGGTATGCATGTAGTTCAGTCCAGTTGGCACTTGTTAACGAGATCTTCGGGCCCGAATTGTTAATTTGTTATAAAAGATTTGTGATTGTTGTTGTATGTTGGCCACTGACTGCTGGCAGTCTCTCACAACTACCTGGGTGCAAATCCTGGGCCGGGGCATGTGAGTTAAAAAGAGTTACTCAGAGTTAGGCTGTGGCTTTTGCAGGGTACTCTGGTTTCATCCACCACTTACAACTGGCTAGTCACAACTTATGTTTATATCTTGAACCTACTCAATGGCAGAGTGGCTTGTATCATTTGCCCAATCACTAAGAGATCAATCCCATACATGGCTAATTTGGGTTCACTTGGGGCAACCAACGCAAACCTTCATATGGCAGAATTAGTGACTAAAAATTAATATTCCAATTCCAATTCTATAGGTCTGGGGGTATAGCGTCACCGCCGTATGAACCCGGAGAGCTTCACCACCAGGAGGCGGACAGTGATTGGACGGATGACATCGTCCCGGAGGAGGAAGACTCGGCCGCAGAGGATTCGGTGAGTATTTCAGTTTCTGTACAATTTTAAATGCATGTCATACACAGGAATAAATTCATGGGCCCATGAGCCCAAAATATTCTCCGGTCTGGTACAATCTTAGGCCAGCGCCAAACCGGGCTATTTTGCACCTGACTATACTCCCAAGGCTGGAGTTCTGGGCTCATACGGGCTCACAAATCTTTTTGGCAACCACGGAAAATCGAAAATCTTCAATTCTTGCCCTTTTTCATCATTTGAGATTACTGTGCAAATAGTTTCCTATTAATTTGATTGGTTGCTCTTATAAAAAAGTTCTTGTAATAAGGCAGGACCACCTTAAATAAAATGATAAAAGATGTTGCTCAGCAAGAGTGTAAGAAAACAGTGGGATAGTTCTTGATTCATTACTATGGTTTTATGTTACAGGATGAAGAATCATTGAACAATAAACTCTGTACCTTCTCTGTCACCCAGAAAGAGTTCGCCAACCAGCACTGGTGAGTGTATTACAACTTAGTTCAACACCCCTCCCTCTCCTCGGATGAATAAACGTGATTTTGCTTACTGATCATGTGTTATTTTTAACTCATTAATGCATGGGAGTTCCTCCAGAAATTATCACCTGGTTATGGATTTATATTAATCTAATTCACATGTTTACAGGGATTACAAAAGCAGCTATGAGAAGCTACTAGACCAGGCTAAACTACAAAGCTTACATCTAGGTAGACTGAGATCCCTAGCTACAGAGATTCACAAAGCTGTACATGGAGGGGCCCCTCCCTATGTCAGCTCTCTTTTCACAGAGAGAGAATCTGAATACAGCCTTAGAAGGAACCACTCTCTAATATTACCTCCATTTAACACCATCTCCTTTGGTAAGCAATCAATTAGATATACTGGACCTAAAGTATGGAACTCCCTACCTAACAACTTAAGCCAAACAACATCACTAAAAGAGTTCAAAAACCTAATCTCAACCTGGTCTGGAACTAACTGTACCTGCTCTCTCTGCTGCTATAAGTAATACCAGTAAATGAGCAGAAGTAGTTGCTATTTTACTCAATAATCATAAACACATGTCCTGAAAGACTGAAGTTATTACCCGTTCTCAATTAATGTGTGCCAACTTACTTCCCCTTTACTTATCATTTATATTGCTGTTAAACCCTGTATGTTATAGTTTGAATTGTTATTTTGTAGTCGGCCAAGAGCCCTGGCAGCTCGTGTTTACTATGTTAAAATTATTACCGACTTGAAATAAAGATTATCTATCTATCTATCTATCTATCTATCTATATCTATCTATCTATATACATGATTATATATTTTATGCCACATATCAAGAAATAATTCAAAGATATATGTATTGAATGTCTTCATATAGTTTTGAGCAGGGGTGTGGTTATTCCATGCCCTTACTTGGGTGAATTGATTTTGTTGTTTCTTTGTACAGGTACCATTGCCACACCTGTAAGATGGTGGATGGGGTTGGGTGTGATGATTCTGGTGAAATCTTTTAGCCCAAAGCATATTTTGAAAGGGACATGACCATCAGAACATCCAACAACTCTCCTTCAAATATTTTCTAAAAGCATTCTTAATTTCTAAGTTATTGGCAAAAGTATCAAAAAGTCAGACAACAATTTTGTGTTTTGTTTGTGCAGGTATCATTGCCACACATGTAAGATGGTGGATGGAGTCGGGGTGTGCACGGTGTGTGCGAAGGTCTGCCACAAGGATCACGACCTCTCCTACGCCAAGTATGGCTCCTTCTTCTGTGACTGCGGCTCAAAGGAAGATGGCGCCTGTCTGGTAAGTTATGCTTATTGAGACCAGATTCAATGTGCAGTGGCAATATTGCCAGCCTGAATGCTGGGAGGCATATTTCTTACTCTTTATCGTCTGTCGCCCAATTATAGGTAGTAGGGATGGGACCCGGGGACCGGTTCATATGTGATACCGGCCTGAGCATTGCGGTTAACCAGTCTGAAACCGGACCTCCCTCTACATGGTTCGGTTTTCTATGCATGCACAGGGTTCCCGGAGGCGTAATAAAACTGTCAGCGCCTACCTCCTCGCTGGCCTCACAATGTCTGACAAGCGCGACAATTAAACAGCCATTTCAAAGTCACGATGAATGCGCGCTTCCTGAACTCTCAAGTCTGGTACCCTGCCCACTTTCACTATGCTCAGAAGCCTTCTGACTTCTGAGCGTAGAGAAAGTGGCCAGGGAGCTAGTATATAGGAACTTTCCAGAACTTTCCAGTTCAGGCAAGTTCAGCCACGCATTCCATTGCGTAGTTTCGTATCCAAGAAATGTCATTAACCCTTTATCACTCAACGCAACAATGTTGCGAGGTCCCCAGCACTGTCTGAGGGGTTGCTCCTCAGAGGCATTGTTGCGTTGGGAGGAATGATTGGCAAGTTCGTCCTCTTTGCGCAGTTGCACGAGTGGTTTGTCATCATATATGATTCCCACAGATCGTGCAGAGGACATCTATCATTGCCCTCCCCCTCTTCCTCAGAATTTTCTATGTTAAAAGACGCCAATTATTCTGAGAAACAGGGAAAAAACAAGGGAGACTTTCGATGATTTGCGTGTTGCTAAAGACGCCAAAACACGACGACGTCACCAAGCGGGAATTCCCTATGATTGCCATATTAGGAGAGGGTATTCTCGTAGTTTTCTCATCATAAAAAACGGACTTCAAGTCCAAAAATTGACAAGACCAAACTTCAGGTTACAAAGAAAAGGAAAGACAAATCATTTAATGTCTTTATTAAGAAAAAAACATGTACATCAGCGATCTAAAATAGTGGGACCAAAAATACGCCAAAACGCGCTTCGTAGGAATAAGTGCACAAATACGATGCGGGAATTCCCCATGACTTCCATATTTGGTAGGGGATTTCCCGTTGTTTTCCCGTCGAAAAAATCGGACTTCAAGTCCGAAAATAAACATGACAATACTACAGATTACGAAGAAAAGGAAAGCACAATAATTTCATAGCTTTATTAGAAAATCACTTGCACACCAGCGAGTTCAGATCGTGGTACGCAAAATACGCCAAAACTCGCTTCGTAGGAATAAGTGCACAAATACAATTACGCAATAACTCGCTACTGAGGAAGTGCAGCTGCACTCATGTAGCGAGTTATTGCGTCATTGAGTGATAAAGGGTTAACAAACCGTTTAGGAAACCGTGATAAAACCGAACCGTAGAAACAAAACCGAGAACCGAACCGAACCGTAGAATTCTCAACGATCCCCATCCCTAATAGGTAGAGATTACTTTGTTTCATATTCATTTCATATCATGTCCATATCTGTGTTGTCTGTATATACAAAAAGCTCTCCTTATATGTCTAAGGCGACTTGAAACATAAAAGTTTCTCACCATCAGTAGACTTTTCCTTTGTTGTGCTAATTGTTGTCATTGTTTCTCTAGGCTATGGTGAAGCGTAGCTCCCAGAGCGGCCTGGATTGCAGCGTGAACGTCCCGCACCATCCGTCGCCATTCTCCATGGAGACAATGCTGCCGAGCTCGCTGCGGCGCCGAATGTCCTCGCCGAGCCCCCAGGACAAGAATGGAGGCGTCAGCCAATCAAAGAGCAGCGAGCAGGAGAGCAAGGCGCGAGAGCTGCTCATCAAACAGATAGAGGTATTCAGCAGAGATTTTTTTAGGTGTTCTCTTTAGGTATAGTGCGATTAATCGGACATGCCATTTTTTGCTCATTCAGCCTTGGATTTTGATGATCGATTGCACTTTTATAAGAACGATTTAAAAAAAAGTTTTTTGGAAAAAATTGTATCTTGAATTAGCCTATTGATCTGTTGAGAGACTCCACTAAAGCCTATAACAGGTTAAAGGCAAGAAAAGGAAAGCCAGGCTTCCCTGTTACTTCTACCTCTTGAGCACTGGTGGTGCAGCAGGTGCTCAGGCGCTGCAACAAACCTGCATGAGCCTGGGCAAGATGGATGCCCACATATGGCATCTCAAACCTTTTACTTGCTCACTTGTGTAAGCTATAACTGAGTAGTGCTGAAGAGGACAGGTTTTGGGGAGGTCATATTTGAAAGGTGATATGTATAAGCTCATTTCGAATGTAAATCATTCTGATGGTGCACTTGCCCTTTAACCTTGGGAGTGGCAGTCAATTCGTTGAACAAAGTTCTGAAACTATATGGAGGATGCGAAAATAGAATCATAAAAATTATAACGGCTGTAGTACTCCACACTTTAGCTCTGCACTCTCACTTGGAATCTATCCTGCATCCCTCCACAAGTAGGCACTGTTGATACAATCCACATCACTGTTAGCATATACCTTTCGCAATACAGCCTAAAGGTTAAATCATTCTATCCCCTTGTCTTCCAGAGCTGCAAGGACATTATTGTTGAGAACCTGGATTCCTCTCAGACCGCACAGACAGTCCTCACCCTTCTCCAGTCCATCATCAAGTCCATCTCCGATAACTACCAGCGACTCTCGCCCATCGGGAGCGCGGCGCGGGCGCAGAAATCCCTCGCACAGCTCCACACCGAACCCAAGAACGTAGAAACTACGGACCAGTTAATGGTAAGTTCTCATACATCAGGGGTCAGGCTTTGTTTAAAAACTCAGGGAGACCGCAGGACTTCTGGTTCTCAAACTGCATAGCCCTACCCAAGATCTAATAGCCTTAGCTTTGCTAAGTCCTGCAGTCCCACTGTAGTCCTTTCCCAAAACCAATTTCAAAGGTTTACTCTATAGTTTCACTCTTATATTTTATTTTGGAACTTATTTAAGGACAACCTATGTGTCAAATGATGTCCTTCAAGTGATTGTATTGCTAATATTGTTCTGAGCATGACCTTAAAATGTCACTTTTCTTATAGCCAGATGGGCTACAGAGGCAAATATTATCATAACTCCACATGATTTTCTGTAGCCTTGGGCAATGGGGCTAGTGGTTAGCTGGACCCCTGTAATCCACCTTTTTGGAAACTAAATTGATTAAACTAAATTGGGCACCTAGACTATTTGGTGTCCGGTAACAAAAAACTTGCCATATATACATATATTTATGGAAAACATACATATCTTACGATGTATTTTCTCTTCAGACGGCCACGCTAGGTAGCCAGGAGGGTGCGTTTGAGAACGTTCGCATGAACTTCAGCGGCGACCAAGGCCAGACGATCCGTCAGCTGATCACGGCAAACATGCTGCGTCGCGTGGCCATGTGCTGTCTGTCGTCCCCCCACGGCAAGCGCCAGCACCTCGTCGTAAGCCATGAAAAGGGCAAGATCACGATCCTGCAGCTCTCAGCGCTGCTCAAACAGGCTGACTCCAGCAAGAGAAAACTCACGCTCACGGTAAGAGATTCTTTCGAAATTGGTTCATAAGAAATAAAACACATTCACAATGAGAGATTTTTCAGATTTTTCATAATGGTTCCTAGGAATTTATTCATACTGGGTTTCTAAAACTCACACTCATGGTAAGTTATAAGCAGGATTCGTTATACTGGGTTCTAGGGGGGGGGGGACATGCTGCGTTGTGTGGCGATGTGCTGCCTCTCGCCCCCCCACGGCAAGCGCCAGCATCTTGTTGTAAGCCACGAGAAGGGAAAGATCACGATTCTACAGCTCTCCGCGCTGCTCAAACAGGCAGACTCCAGCAAGAGAAAACTCACGCTCACGGTAAGAGGGGAGGAAGGTCCTTCATACTGAGTTCTCAAGAAATAAGATTTTTCATACTGGGTCCTTAAGAAATAAAACATGCTCACAGCAAGAGAGGAGGAATATCCTTCATAGTGTTTTCTTAAGAAATTAGAATTTATTTTCATACTGGGTTCTTAAGAAATAAAATCTTTCATACTGGGTTCTTAAGAAATAAGACAAAATACTGCATTAGTACAAAATATAGGAAAATAGTAAAGACAATTACACTGGATTAGGCAGCCATAGGTAATTACCACGATGGGCACCGTGTGTGCCATTAAACGAAAGATCACCAATGCCCCTTCTAGCCAATTTTTTCCTAACCTGCTCTTGCACTGTGCGCATATTCAAAAATATTTGGTACACTAGATTTGCATTGCTGACTCTCCTCTCCCTGATTCTATTTCAGCGTCTGGCTTCAGCTCCTGTACCATTCACAGTACTGACCATCACAGGCAACCCCTGTAACGAAGACTTCCTCGCCGTCTGTGGACTCAAGGTGAGTGGGAAACAAACCATGTTCAGGATTGCACCTTTGTAGGATTAGGGTTTATACCGATAAATATATATGAGACTAGTGTTGCCTATGGTTAAGAGATACCGGTACTAGTACCGTTATCATTGTGGTATCGTACTATTTCATTCCTTAAAGGTACTCTTAACGATACTAACCACTGTAAAGCTATCATTTGCTAGGGATTGTCCAGGATCCTAAACTATGCTATTCACTACAAAGTTTATAAGTTAATAATGCCATTAAGCAGCATTAACAGAACCAGTAAAATACTGTACCGTTCTCACAGGCAATTGCCTAATTTACATGCTATGTAGGGCATCTTTTAGATTGGCAAGCCAGGCTCTTCTTTAAATGAATTTTATTATCTTGCACGCATATATGCATGAATGGTTCTCTAGGTTATGTTAACCCTGCTCTTGCTAACACCGGATATATCCGGTGCTACATATCTTGCCTGTGTGACCAACACCGGATATATACGGTCTTTGGGTACCCTTGCACTTAGCAAAATAAAAACTGCACAGGTCAATTAAGGGGTATTGAATTTTACTAGATATCAAGGTTTTACCTTTTACTATGTTTCTATTTCAGTTCGTGAAGCACATTATTGAAACAGTATTAGAAATCTATGAAATCCTTCTGATTTGGTGGGTAGACCCACAATGTCCCTGGTCCCAGGGGATAGGTTCACCCATATGAGGGTCTAGCATGACAAGGGTTAATACATCTGTTAATTTCTCTGAAGGTAGCTTCTAATGACAAGTATGTACCATGCAGCTTCAGATAAGTTATTGATAGACTAAAATGGCTGCTTCCAGTAGCCCCATTTCTTGTTTATTAGGATGTGTTTAAACAGCAATATACTTCTTGTATGAAGGATGGCAGTGATGGGAACTTGGGTTCAAGTACAAAATACTCCAAGAAACTGTTTGGAACTATGTTTTATACATGGTGTAATTGACCTTTGATGTTTCATGACCTCTCCCTTGTTTCTCTCAGGAGTGCCATGTTTTGACGTTCACGAGTTCGGGAGCTGTGGCCGACCACCTTCCTCTACACCCAACACTGGAAACAGGAAACTTCATCATCAAGGTGAGTGCTCCCCTCGTATAGCACTTAATAGTATTTATATATCACATCAGTTACTGAAATATATATTGATCTTGTTGTACCATTTTTATTGACATGCAATTGAATAAACAAAAAAGTTTTAAAAAAGGTTAGTGCTCGCCAGATGAGTGGTCAACCACATGTCTGCCAAATTGAAAAGTTAACCACTGACCTGAGCTCAGACCATGGAAGTTGAAGTATCAACCCATTTCTGTCACAGGTCTTGTGGTATGAACATAGTAAACCTGTGGTTAAAAGGAGGCTTTTTTGTAATTACTCAAATAATCAAGCAAGGAGTTGTTAGGGTTTGCTTGACAAGGCAATGGCTTCGATGCAACAATAGGGGGATAGCAATTGGATTGTTTTAATTGTTGAACTGACAATAGGCAACAATAGGGAAGGGGCTCGAAATTCATTTTTTTTTTGCAGGGAGCCCAATTTGCATCTTCCAAAGTTACCTAAGGGTGTTGTTTAGAGAAGCCACTTCATCCTTGGGCTCCCTGCAGGTAGCATCATAAAAAATATTGTTAAGATATGGTATTGATCATTGATGGTGACAAAGTAGCTCAGTTGGTTAGGCGTCGGACTAGTAATCAGTAGGTCGCTGGTTCAATTCCCGGCCGGGGCACTTTGGTCTGTCCTTGGGCAAGACAGTTTATTCCATATTGCCTCAGTCTACCCAGCTGCATTACCTAGCATTAATAAGGCAGTGATTAGAGCTTGTGCGCTGTATGCTGCCAGCTGCTCTGGAATATCCCTTGGGGGATTGAAATGGTTTCCGTGTGTACAGGCCTGCTAGGGGAGGAAGGTTGTGTGAGCACTTCGGTAGATACAAGACTATAAACCGAATACCTTTACCTTAATTGATCGCAAAATTTCTAAAGGTGCCAATCCCTTGGCATGTGATCTTAAGCCATTGGGTGGGGTAGTGCTTACTCAGAGTAATATTGTTCATTACATTCTGGTTTACCGTAAAGTCTCGGAAATCTCGGCCGCCCTAGGAAACTCGGCCACTATAATTAATTCACAAAATAAATATTGGGGAAATTCGCCCACCCCCGATTCATCCAAGGACACATTTCACCAAAAGTCGGCCACCAAGTAAATTTCATTGATATAAGAAAAAAACATTTAGATTTCCAAAGTTTGCAATTGATTTTGGATAATTAACGATTGTGTCTTGTCCCCCAATCTGCCAAAACACGATCGTAGCCCAGGCATTGTGATCAGTACATGTATAAGTACATCGACAAATTGGCCGCATGGCGTCGTTAGCAAGTCAGCAACCGATTCACCAATATACAATTGTTCCTGTAGCTTGGCCGGTATATGCCGGCGCATGTCAATCGTTCGCCGTATGTGAAGACCGCCATTTTGAAAGTCTGACTTGGATAAACAAAGTATAATAATTCTATGCGTAATTGGCGTGCGGCACCAAGAATAAACAAGTAAACAACATGTAAGGTAGACAAATTCTTTTATTAGTATATATAGCAGAGGAATGACAAGTCATTTAGGTGGACAATAAGAATTTTTTGGGGGAAAATTGTGTTCTTGTGTACGAAGTAAGTGATCGATTTTTCCATCTTGCTTTCGTTTCAATTGATGATATCGGCGAATTCCGGCCACGGTGTCTAAGCTTTGATCGCTATTTTCACAAAATTTCGGCCACCATCAGCCAAGGAAAATCGTAATTAATAAAAAGTGTCCGATATTTCCGAGACTTTACGGTATGTACATTTCTCTCGATTGTCTTTGTTTAACAGGCATTCTGGCTTCTTACTCAGGAGTCAGGACATGTGCTGTTATACAGAGTAATGTTGTTCATTACATTCTTGTTTGTGTACATTTCTCTTGTTGTTTTTGTTTACCAGGCTCTTTGGCTGCCAGGCTCACAGACTGAACTAGCAGTTGTGACAGCTGACTTTGTCAAGGTAAGATTCCTTAGGTTCTTCAAAATGTTGAAAATATATAAAAACGTTCTTATAAAAATGTTTCTTTCAAGATAATTTGCATTTTGCCAAGGTAAGATTTCTTAGGTTTGTCAAAATCTTGAAAATATATAAAAATGAATAAAAACGCTCTTTCAAGAAAATTAATTTGTATTTTGTCAATGTAAGATATCTTAGATTTGTCAAAATCTTGAAATTGTATTAAAATGTTCTTTCTAGAAAATCATATTTCGTCAAGATAAGATTTCTTAGGTTAGTCAAAATGTTAAAAATATATCAAATGTTCTTTTTAGAAAATTGGTTTTATCAGAAAAAGATTACCATAATAATCTGTCCTTTTCGAGGTGCTACGGACATATTAGTGGGTTAAAAGTGTTGTACTTATGTTATGTGCATATTTCACTATTTCAGATTTACGACCTATCCCAGGATGCAATCAGCCCACAATACTACTTCCTGCTGCCGAGCGGCAAGATTCGCGACGCTACGTTCGTCTTCACGGAGGAGAGCCGCCATCTTGTTCTGATGTCATCGTCCGGCTACATCTATTCTCAGCCGATGGAGGAGTCAAGCTCTGCCAAGCACGGGCCGTTTTACATCACCAACGTCCTGGACATCAAACAGCCAGAACTTAAGGTGAGCGGCATACACGGCACCAGTGTAACCCTACAATTGCGATATTTTGTCAATGTTTCTGCCATATGGCGGGTATTGTTGTTTTATCCATAATTTGGAATGAAATACAATCATGTTTTTTTGACGCCCAAACGTTTTACAATCATCTATTTTGGGCACCCAGTTTCTAAATCATGGCTAAAACCCTGGATCTCAGCATTATATAGGTGTGTCTTAGACACAAACTCTAGTAAAGATAGTTGTGATTTGTTGCCCTGATTATTATGTTATTGTATTTCAGGAGAATATGGGTTTTTTGCTCTTTTTTCATTGCATTGTATATAGTTTTCTTAGTAAGGAAGATTATACTGTTGATAGCAAGAGCGACCTGATTCTTGTGATTTATTGGTGTCCTTGTTGTATTCCAGGAGAGCAATGGTCAAGTGGCCGGAGGCGGAGTGTCCATCCACTACTCACACACTCTACAGCTGCTCTTCTTCAGCTACACACAGGGTAAGTTAACAACAACTCTTCTCTCACAGTTATTAGGGATGGATAACTTAAGAATGAAACTGTACAGTATTGTCTCATTACCAGGGACTTAGCCAGGACCCGTCCTGCCTGTCTTTTGGACAGGCAGTTTCCAGAAAACCTCCTTTTTGGATCTATAGGCAAAAATTTCTATGAAATTTTTCAATTTTGACTTTTTGAAGGTAATAACGAAATGTTTTCCTCCCTGAAGTGCCCTAAATTGCCCTTTTTGCCTCAATTGGCTTTTGAATGTAGTTGGTATGAGGTTTTGAAGAAGATTAGTAGCTAAATCTGGATGGGCAGAAATATTAAAATTGCAGTTTTGGATAGGCATTTTTTATATCCTGGCTAGTTCCCTGCTCAGTACCAATGAAACAGCACAGTATGTTAATGGTATTGTTAACAGATTTTGTTAAGATTTGTTGTGAATAGTCATGTTTAGGATCCTGGACAATAAATAATCTTAATAACAATAATCCTAATAAATTATAACTTCATAGTTGTTTGTATCTTTAGAGAGTACTTTGAAGGAATGAAACAGTATGATACAATACTTTTTGAAACTTAAGTATCATGCTCTTCTAGCCATTATAACAGGTACAGTCTGTTACAGTTTTTAAGATCAAAGAATGATATAAGGAATACAAAAATATTTTTTGTTTACCTCTACATGTAAATCTAATGATCATTCTGTTTTATCTCATGAATGGACTTTGTTTCTTTCTCTTCGCAGGCAAGTCTTATGTGGCGCCAGTGCCCAAGAGCATGGATGAGCTGCAGATAGTTTTTCCTGTCACTTTCAAGAGGTAAGGGGTCAAAGGTTGAAATGTCAAAGGTCACCTAGAAAAGTGCAGTCTTTTGTTTAATTGAAAACAGAAAAGTGCAGTCTTTTGTTTAATTGAAAACAGAAAAGTGCATTCTTCTATTCAATTGAAAACAGAAAAGTGCAGTCTCCTGTTTAATTGAAAACGGAAAGTGCAGTCATGTGTTAATTTGAAAACATCTCTTTGAAAATTTATATAAAAAATATAAGAAACGGTACATATGGCAGTAAATTGAACTAACTCCCCTTCAAACATTTTTTCTAATTTATGCTTAACCCATTAACACTCAGAGTTTCTCGAGAGGGTACCTTCTGCTTCTCTTTTACTTCAGAGAATAACTTTTGAATGATGCGAAAGTTCACCAACTATTTGAAGGAGAGTTGTTGTTTGGCTTCTGATAAACATTTCTCCTTCAAATGTTTTCAATAAAATGCTTTTGTAAGTAAAATATATTCAAAATTGTCAGGCCTGTTTTGGCCTCTCTGAGTGTGAATGGGTTAATTATTAAAACTTATTCAAAAATATTATACAGCGAGACTTGTCTAGGAGTCCTCTAGGCCTGTATGGGTTAAAGCTGTCTGCTCATGGTTTTACTTCTATCTGACAAAAGGTGTTAATAAATGAAATTACAAATAATTTTTTATAACAGGCCTCATGATAATATTTCTAAATTGATGAAGTACTAAACGAAATGTTTGATTTTGTAGTTCTAATGGGTGATCCGCCGTGGCCTGGTGGTTACGATGCCTGGCTCTTAAGCGTGAATTGCATTTTGAGTCTCCATTGGATCCCCAATGCGGGTCAGCCTGGTTGCTATATAAATGTAGG
Source organism: Maea johnstoni (assembly GCA_963942565.1). Taxonomy (NCBI): domain Eukaryota; kingdom Metazoa; phylum Annelida; class Polychaeta; order Spionida; family Magelonidae; genus Maea; species Maea johnstoni. Next base: position 2,296,485 of record OZ012695.1, on the reverse strand, counting down.
GCGTTGTGGAGGGCTATCTATGGTCCTTCTGCAACTGAAAGACCCTTTGGAACTATTCGTGAAGAGTAGGGAATTTCTTCCTGGTTCTGGGTTTCTATCTTGTCGCGATATGACCTAAGCTGTTGAAAGCGACGTAAAACCCCATTCCTTCTATCTTCCAAAGTTGATGAAGTACTAAAGAAATTTTCGATTTTTCAGTTCCAATGGTAGTGGTAAGGGAGGCTCTAGCAGTCCTCAGCCGCTCGTCCAGTGGTCAGAGGTCAGCGGTCATCCCGGTCTGGTGTGCTGTATGACTCAGAGTACTAATAACCCTGTCGTCCTAATGGTCAAGCCGGACAGCATCCTTGTACAGGAGATCAAAGTACTACCTGCTAAAGCCAAGGTAAGAATAATAATAGCGATATTACTAATGATGACGATGATAATGGTGATGATAATAGTAATAATGTAAATGATAATGAAAGATGGTTATGATGATAATAATAGTAATAGTAGTGATGACAATAATAGTAATGATGATAATAATATAATAATGATAATAATGATAATAATAATAAATGTTATGATAATACATGTTATGATAATAATGAGGATAATTATTAAAAATAATAATAATAATAATAATTATAAGAATAATGATAGTATTGATGATAATGATGATGAAAATGATATTAATAATAATAATGATAGTAATAATAATAAAAATAATAATTATGATAATAATAGTTATAATAATAATACTTATTGTTACAGTAAAAATTATAATAATGATAATAATGATATCATTTTGATTACTTGCTTATTATTGCCTCCTTTTCAACTATAATGTTCAAAAGTGCATTACTTAAATTAAAAAAAGGCGATGATCAGTAACCCTCATTCAAATATATTGCAAGTGCGTGCTTATTTATCTTGTTAGCAACTGAATGTCATAAAAAAGCCGATCAGGCCACGGAGATCAGAGGTACCGTTTCACTGTTAACGATACCGGTACCACTGGTACCGCTTCGCCAGTATCGGTACCGGTATCGTACCATTTCATGTTAACGGTATGCAACCCTATGTACAGAGTAAACCCTTTTATTCTTTCTTGTTATATTTATATTATTTTCATTTCAGATTCAAGATATGGTTGCCATCAGACATCAATCCTCCAACTCTGACCAGGTAAAAACAGAATATAACATACTTATAGAAAAAGTTAAATGGTTACCTTAAGTGCATGCTCAATTCCTAAGTTATCTTTAGTAGTAATTATGCATGCTCAAGTTTTCTTTAAATTATCATAGCATTATGACACCAAGTTTAAAACAGGTAAAAACACAAAACATTTTTTAGAAAAAATCAAGTGGTTACATTAACCTTATCATGTAAGGCTCCGGTAAAATATCCATTAGAATGTTTTCTTGAATTAGACAGACAACATTTTGTTTGAGCATTTTCTTTCAAATGTGCATCACTCTGCATCTCAAAATATGGTAAGAGAACTAAATATTAAAACTTGTAGAACTTCTCAATTTGACCCTGACAACGTCCCTCTTGTTTTCTCTCATAGCGCACCACTCTGATCCTGCTTTGTGAGGATGGCAGTCTCAGAATCTACATGGCTAACGTGGACAACACCAACTTCTGGATGTCGCCGACCCTGCAGCCCCAGAGCGCGATCTCAGTACTCAAACCCGTCAAGAAGAAAAAAGCTGCGAAGACGGGACGGCCCTCCGGCGCGGTCTCCTTCCCCATCGACTTCTTCGAGCACAGCCAGCAGAGCAATGATATTGAGGTAATTTTATGATTTTATACTACACAGGAAAAAATTTGCAGGCTTGTATGAGCTTGTCAACTTAGCGCTCAGCTGAGCGGGTACGACCATAGATTTCAACCTTCCATTGGCCCGAAAAAAATACAAGCCCAGCCCCAGAGTATAGTGGGGCGCAAAGTTGGCAGGTTCGGCGCCGGTCAGGGCCATGACAGGCCCGAAGAATCTTTTGGCCATGAATATTTTCCTCTGCATAAATCTGCTTCATCATATAAACTTATTTTCATATCCAAAAAAATTCAATTTAATTACTGTTTTTTTCAATAAGATAACTCCTTGATTTTTAGTTGGTGCATGTGTACATAAGTTTTATATTATATAAGCAACATAAGATGTATTAATAATTTAACATATGTGCATGAGGTAGAATCTCACAATATTGACACTGACAGCGTCCCTCTGGCATGTTTACAAAAATGAGCACAAGTTAAAGAAATTAGAGATTTCTAGAATTTCAACTTCCAAGCCCAGGTTTATCATTTTGATAAGACTCCACACATTTGATAATCATTCTTTCTTGAAATTGAGAAGTTTGGTGCCCCGTTTCAGTATGTTTGTATTTTTGTTGTTGCAGTTTTCTGGTAACGATGTCCTCCAGGTGTACAACGCAGCCCAGGTCAAGCATCGTCTCAACACATCGGGAATGTACATCGCCAGCACAAAGGTATGCCGTCAATTTCCTTCATGATTTAACCCATTAAAAGGATAGTAAACCCCAAAATTATTATCTTCCGTAAGGAAAGAGCTTGTTCTAAGCTTTAAAATGAACCCTCATTTGCTGCTGTAACCATATTAGGATTGGAGATATGTAGGGCTGCATACCGCTAAGGGTGAAGCGGTACGGTACCATAACCGGTACCAATGAAACGATACGGTATTTTAACGGTACTGCTATCGGTATCTAGAAGTCTTGAACTAAGCTAAGTATGCACTTAGCCTAGTTCTTGACATACATAGATAACATATCAATCTCTGTCAAGTATGTTGATAATATAATATGAAAAGTTGTACTTACAGGTGCGGGAACTTGTTTACTTCGAAGGTACGCTATATAATATAGCGAAGTGAGATATCGCTGCTGCCATATGCATAATGTTCATTGTGATTGTTATCACCACCGCGTAGTGGCGCTGCATATCGCTACTACAGCGCCACTACGCGGTGGTGATTACAATCACAATGAACATTATGCATATGGCAGCAGCGATATCTCACTTCGCTATATTATATAGCGTACCTTCGAAGTAAACAAGTTCCCGCACCTGTAAGTACAACTTTTCATATGATATTATCAACATACTTGACAGAGATTGATACGTTATCTATCTATGTCAAGAACTAAGCTAAGTGCCTGCTTTGCAAAAAACCGATAAGCATACCGTTTAAAACTGAAACGGGTATTCACCGGTATTTTGCGAAGCGGTATTCGGTACGGTGCTGGTACCGGGTACCGGTGTACAGCCCTAGAGATATGTACATTTGAACATGCCAGATTTAAGCAATCTGGGCTTCTGCTGGAGATCTATTGGGGAGCCATGTTGGCAGCTAATGGCCACTTCCTGTGACATCACACCTGTAGCAGCACTTAGCTCTCATTGGCCAGTTCAGTCTCAGATCAGATAAGGATGGCAGCATGATTGGAAGTCCTTACTTCTACGTCAAGACTTGTCTGCAAGATATCTCAAAAAACCGTTCAATGAAATCTTGTCAAATTTTCAGGGACACTTTCTCATAGCACTTACATGACTTGATAAGATTTTGGTAACGTTTGATTTATTTTTAAATAATTTTGAGATGTTTTGACAAGAGCCAGCAATTGGCTGGGTAGTAGAGCCATAAAAAGCAATCCACCTTCCTCACTGTGCATTCAAGTGTGCCTTGCTCTGTAGTGCATTTTGGTCATAGCTGTATATAGCTCTAGTGTGGTCCAGCTTGCTTACTTTTCATTCTCCCAGCAGGGTAGAAATTTGTATTCGCTAGGGCTGGGCTCGATAGGCACGACATCGATGGATCGGCAAAGTCGTAAGATCGATGTTCAACATGAGAGGACATCGATTGCCAAACTCGATACGGCCCCCCTACCTCCATTGTTTTCCCTACCCCAAAAATACAAAAGAGCCTACCCTATTCTTTAAAAACACCGCGGCGCTGAGCCGGCCACAGACGGCCGCCATTGAAACTGCACTACTATAGATACTATCGCGCGCAGTAGTACTTGGAAAAGTGTGGAGAGGGCCACGCAATGTATTTTACATGGTGCTGGTCCGGCCCCCACCACACTTTTCCAAGCGCGACAGAATCGAATCGAGAAAATCGACATCGAGAAAAATTAGGCAAATAATCGGATCGCAAAAAAATGGCTGATGAGCACAGCCCTAGTATTCGCGGGCAAAAATCGTCAATCTATTTTCCATCGCAGCCTGCTGGTTATTGATACCATATTGTATTGTAAAAGTCTTAATGATACCACTCCCTACTCATTTCCATTTCAGCCTGCTGGTTTCAGCCTAGAGATCAGTAACACCAGTAGCAGTACTGTCATGGTCGGGATCCGTATCCAGGTCGGTAGCCAGGCTATGGAGCGAGCTCCGTCCTATCTGGAGGTCTTCAATCGCACCGTGCAAACCAACGTCTCCCGATCACGCTGGTACGATCTTCCCTTCACCAGGGAGGAGGCACTCACGGCAGACAAGAAAATAACACTCTTCGGTAAGTCCTTCTTAGGTCTAGAATAATTGTTTGTCTCCCGATCGCGCTGGTATGATCTCCCCTTCACCAGAGAAGAGGCTCTCACGGCCGATAAGAAATAATGCTTTTCGGTAAGTCTTTCGTAGGTCTAGAATAAATGTTTGTCTCCTGATCACGCTGGTACAATCTCCCCTTCACCAGGGAAGAGGCGCTCAAGGCTGACAAGAAAATAACACTTTTCCGTAAGTACTTCTTAGACCTAAAAGAATTGTTTGTGTCAAGAAGTCCCCCGATCTCACTGGTTAGATGAGGCTCTCACGGCCGACAAGAAAATAACAATCTTAAGTAAGACCTCCTAGGCCTAAAAGAATTCTTTGTCTACCGATCCCGATGGTACAATCTATGAAAGATATGTACTTCAGTGATTATTAATATAGTCCACTTTTTATTTGTTGATCTTTCAATGGTCTCAGTGGCCAGCTACTGTAAAAAAATGTCTGAGACTAAGAATTCATATTTCCTTTCAGTTGGACCCAGTGTGGACCCAGCAAGTGTGACAATGATCGACTCTGTCAAAGTCTACACAAAAACCAAGGAAGCATTCGGTTGGCCGGAAGATAACGAAGACTTCCCTGAGCTGACAAACTCGAAGGTCGCGACCTCTTCAAGCTCGACCTCGACCGCAAGCGATACAGATTCTACTCCTGTTGCGCCGCTGCCGCTGACATCAGTGGATCGCCTTCTCTCCAGCTCTCTGGAAGTATTGGACGGATGTTTCGCTGTCACACCCCACAGTGATGAAAGGGTAGGAGCAGTTTTGTTTGTTTATCATTAAAATGGTGTCTTGGATTTATATTAGTTGCATTCCTGTGGGAGCTATTTAGTGTCAAAGCCAAGGGGGATGGTCTTTCTAAAGAAATGAGTTAATTTCCCTCTTATCTCAGGAAGTGGGCATTCAATTGAAAATCCAAGACACCCTTTTCTAGGTACATGTATGAACTGAAAGTGATTTTATTGAAAAAAATACATTTCACATTTTTCTCAATAAAACTCTGATATTTAAGAATAGATACATCAAAGTAGCATTGACAGGTAGCTAGATAGGTCGTCTTTTAGAAAATATATAGTTTACAATCCTCTACAAGCTCTAAATTAAGAAAATGGTAGCTTATGTCCTAAGTGCTGGACCCACCTTAACATATACGGATAGATATATACACAAATAGTTTGAGAAATATAGAATTATAAATAGATAGATATAAATATTGTATAGATATATATCTACAAGAAACTTGTCTTAGAACCTAATAAATGGCTTATTTTTATTATGTTTTAGGACACAAGTCGTCAGACTGGTTTGGATATCGCCACATCCATGCTGACTTTGCCGACACCCCTGGTGGTGCAACAACACACTAAATCCCTGCTCGCCTCGCTCCATGCTAACAGACAGGCATACCACAACCATAGGGTAAGTGATTCTATACTAACTCTTATCGTTTGTAATAAATTTTGTGATATCTGAAGACTCATGGGCTGACAGTAGCACTTGCCCAACTTCCCTCTAGATTAATAATAGGGAAGGATCCCTCTAAGAATGAAACGGGACGGTAATGGTATCAGTACAAATGAATTGATACTGTGTTTTAACGGTACTTTATTGCATTATTACCTTATAAATTTTGTTGTGGATAGTCATGTTTAGGATCCTGGACAACCCCTAATATATGATGACTTCACTGTGAGTATGACACAGTATTTTTTGAAGCAATACCAGTACCAATACTGGTAATACTTAACAGTATCCAACTCTATTCAATAAGATTATAAAGATTACCTGTAACACATTCAACTCATTAGCCCAACCAGGCGTGGAAACATGGATTTTTCCTATATTCCGAAATGCTATTTATTTGTTAAAAGAGTTCTGATATTGAAGGTGTGTTGTGAATTTCACCGATTTCTCTTTTTAGGATCAGGCACAACTATCCCACGTTGTCCAGTGTTTGGCTGCCACTAAGGAGGAACATGAATTAGATGCGGAGGCCTTCCAGAGGCTGGTGGTCACTGCGCGGTCAGTGGCCATAGCCAGGCCGGCTAACCTGATCAAGTTCGCCGATAAGGACGTGACACTCATAGGTGACCGCACCCCAACAGGTAAATAACCCTTGACCCACTTTAATCCATTATTGCTTAACCCTTATGCTGCTACTGGCTAATTTGGCTAATACGAAATGATGCAAAAAAACATGAAAAATGACTGGAACCCTGGCATATGGGTACTCATCAGAGAGTACTCAGTGAGAGCTATCCAATGAATACCAATATGACAGGGTTTAGATGTTTTTCAAAAAATTTTGCGTTGGACGAAAGTAGCCTCGGCATTGGAAAGGTTAATGCTTAAGGTGATCAGTACCATTGCAACCTAGTTAAAAGCCTCATCCGAAAACACACCTCATAGCAGCATAATCATATAGCAAGATGTATCTCCAGATTCTTTAGTGTTATCAGGTAGAGGATATCATAGCCAACCATACTTTGTTAACCCATATTCTATTTTGTTTCAATATTTACAACTTTTCACTTCAATATTGTGTTGTGTTTTCAGCTCTGGAAGTGACGGATCTTGAGACCGTGGAGGATGTAAGCTTGGAGGATTCTCCACTATCCACCAGCTCGAAGTTACTCGGAGTAGACGCCGACGAATCTTCGCACTTCATGGCTCAGCTTATGGAGGCTTTCTGGAAACTACACAGCACCAAGCCATCAAACCCGGCCCTGGCGCCAGTCTGTCTACCAGGTACAGTCATAATTATTGTGATAAAAGTTTTTGATTTTTTTTTTGGCCCAGTGGGCTACTGATTATGGTTAGATACTGATAAGAGGTAGCAGCAGGGTCTTAGCCAGGATTTAGAAAGTGGGTGCCTAAAATTGGCAATTGCAAAATGTTTGGGTGTCCAAATTTTTTAGGGGGACCACAATATACTCAGATTTCAACCATTAACATGTATAAATTTATCAGAATAAGGCATGAAATTCCTATACAATGTCAAGGGAATTATATGGAGATGATAAAATTCAATTATATGCTTGAGATTTGCATTTTAAGAAATTCTTATCCAAAAAAATTGGGTGTCCTGAGGGGTGCTTTTGAGGGGTTTGGGTGTCCAAAAAGACACCCAGACGCCCTGCTGGCTAAGACCATGGGTAGCAGTTCTGGTACTGATATCATTTGAAAAGTACTCTATTGAAGTACCGTCTCATTCCTTAAAGGTACTCTTAATGGTCCTAACCACTGTGATGTTATCATTTAGTAGGGATACTAATCACAACCAAATTTATATGGTAATAATGCATTAACAGAACCATTAACAGTACTGTTAAAATACTATATCATTTTGTTGGTACTGATTTGTTTCGTTCTTAACGCTATCCAACCATATATCAGGGAAATATACCAAGGAACAAATTCAGCTTCCAGTCAAAACATCGAAATCTATTTAAAATACGTTTTTTTGTATGGGAATTGAATACTATCTTTCTGCTTTCAGGTCTGACCCACATAGAGGCCACAGTGGGGGCGCTGGTGGAAATCATACATGCATTCGCGGCATGTGACTTGGACAACGTCAACCTCGCCACCAAACTCTATGTGAAACTCCTGCTCTCTGAGGTAAATACTCCTAGTATTTATTTAGCTTGATTTGATTTTGTGTTACTGAAATGCAGATTCGGATATATTGTATTTTTATTGGTTATTTCTGAATTTTTCCCATTAACCCTTATGTTGCTGGAGGCTTATTTTGCCAATACAAAATGATGCAAGAAACCTGAAAAATGACAGAAATCCTGGAACATGGGTACTCGTCTGAGAGTACTCAGAGAGGGATATTCAATGAATACCAACATGACAGGGTCTAGAAGCTTTTCAAAAATCTTTGCATCCTTGTGCATTCAATGAAAGTAGCCTTAACATTGGAAGGGTTAAGTACTATGAATTAAGTAGTCATTTAGGTGCTTTCTCTTAACATGTATAAAGTAAGTAATCAGTAATGTACCTATAGTTTTAGTCGTTTGTAGTATTATGCCAACAGGTATATATTGGGTCAATGTCCCTGCTAATATGTTTCTTACTACAGGTATGAGTTAACCCATTGGCACTCAGAGCAGCCAAAACAGGCCTGACTATTTTGTTGATATTTTCCTCACAAAAGCGTTTTTATCAAAAATATTTGAAGGAGAAATGTTTATCAGAATATTACCAACAACTCTCCTTCAAATATTTTGTGAGAATTTGCTTTATTTCCAAGTTATTCTCAAAAGTATGAAAATAGCAGACGATACTTATCTGGGGAACTCTGAGTGTGAATGAGTTAAGTGTTAAGACACTCATCAGAGCGCTCCTTGCCTTTATTAGGTCTGTCTAAAATGTGCCCATGGTCGGTACCATGCCATTTTGAAATGCTCCGCACTGAATGCAAATCTACTCATGGATTGGTCAATAATAATTCAAAATGATATTCATTATTCATTTTCTTTGGTATTGGGAAAACCACCGCCTAACCCCAAGTCACTGCCAACTTTCTCACATACCTCGGCCGGGATTTGAACCGAATAAGTGTCCCTGGTATTATATTTCTTACTATGGCTATGAGCTAATTACTTATTTGCTTTGGTGATGTTTTGTATTTCAGGATCCCGTGGTGAGCTTCGCGTGTAAGCAGGCCATGATCCGTGTCCTGCGACCGAGACATCGTCGCCGTCGCGTTGTCATCCCGTCTCCCCCTCGCTGCAGCACCCCAGGTAAATTCAGAGATTGGAATTTTGTTTATCAACACTTTTTTGCCATATTATGGCTTATTTGTGACTAGCCACTTATAAATGGTGGAGGAAACTTGCGCTCATATAGAAAATCTCTGCATAGCCCAAAGTGACTGGCAACTTTTTCAAGCGCCACGGCCAGGATTTCAACCTGGACAGTGATGAAAGATGTAGTCAGGAAAATATTTGAGGAAGTATTATTTAGAACACTACCAAAAACTCTCAAATATTGTGCAAAGTAGTTCTTAATTCCTGAGATATTGTCAAAGTATCTTTGAACCTGACAATGGTTTAAAACTTGACTTGCCAGACATTGAGAACATTTGAAATGCAGAAGTTAATAGCTGTTTTGTATGTTAATTTCTTGTGAGATTTCTATGTTTAGTTTTCTTTCAATTTTCTTTAATTATATTTTAATTCTCTTTTTTGTCTGTAGGTGGCGCCGGTGGGGAGGATGATGATGGTGATGATGATAAGGGTGACAAGCCCCCATCACGCCCCAGGGGCCCCCAAGCCGTACCCAGCCAGGAGGTACCCCCACAACCCCCCGTACCAGAACAACCAGAGTATGAGGAATTTGTAAGTATTGACCAGACTTTAACCTCATCATTTACTATATAGGACATTTATGAAATGTAAAACCTGCCCCGTCTTAACTTCATTAGAAAGTTACCTATCCTGTTTCTGGGATCAACATCGGTAGAGTAACACTGCTTCGTTATAAAAAGTCATGACATTATCAGTTAGCGCTTATTAATCCATTCATATCAGAGGGGTACACATGGTCAAATATGGTCTGATAAATTTGAACAAATACAGCTACATATGAAAAATAGTGTTGTTAAATCCAAGAATAACAACAACTTTCAGTCAAATATTACTCAAACTAAACCACTGCTTCTATATTGAAATATTTCCACCACATGTACTTAACAGATATGAATGGCAAATACAAAAATCTAATTGTAACCCTGTATTTTTGTGTCTTGACCCTCTTTGATTTTACCTCTCTTCAAGATAAATTGAAGCAGGGCTTTAGCCGTGATCTAGAAAGTGGGTGCCATTGTAAAGTTTTTGGGCGTCTTTTGGGAGATCACATATACTCAGATAACAACCATAACCATGTAATGTATACTCATCGAAATCAGGCATAATATCCCTGTACAATGTAATGGGAATTATATTGAGATGAACAAAATAATTCATTTTTTTGAAAATGATATTTTAAGAAGTTACAAAAGAAATTGGGTGTACCTGGGATGATTTTTGAGGGTTTGGGTGTCCAAATGATGCCTAGACGCCCAGCTGACTATGGCTACCCTTACCAATGAATCTTGGAATACTAAGGAATTTCCAGAATTTTCCAAGGAAAATCCCAGGAATCCCGTGAAAGTCTTTGCTTCATTTGGTAAGGGTATGGACTGGTGGCCATGTGTGTGCTTGAGATAAAATTGCTGATTCTTTGCATTTCAGGACGTTCCTGAGCCTATGGTTCTAGAACCCCCCGAGGCGGGAGAAGGGGGCGCCCCTCCCCCTAACCCCAGCCCCCTGCAGGCCCTGCTGGCCGCGGGGGGCGGGAACTTCCCCCCGATGCTGGACATCCCGCCAATGGTGTTAAAGAAATATATGCAAAATTGCACTTTATGGATTTTTCTACATTTTAAGGATGTTCCGAAGCCTATGGTTCTGGAGCCCCTTGAGGCAGGAAAGGGGGATGCTGAGCTTGTCTGAAGCACCCCTAAAAAAAGGGGTGTTGAACCCTTTAAAAATAAATAATCAATTTTTGTACATTTCAGGACGTTCCTGAGCCTATGGTCCTGGAGCCCCCCGAGGCAGGAGAAGGGGGCGCCCCTCCCCCTAACCGCAGCCCCCTGCAGGCCCTGCTGGCCGCGGGGGGCGGGAACTTCCCCCCGATGCTGGACATCCCGCCGGATGCGGACGATGAGACGATGGTGGAGCTCGCCATCGCGCTCAGCCTGCAGGACCAATCAGGACACAGCGGCGGACTCGGGCTGCAAGGACTCTCATTGGCCAGCCAGGGACAGGTATGCGGTGTATACTTTTCATGACTTTAAAGATTTCTAATTCTAAACATTGATATTTTATAAACAGATAATGATATAAATATGGTCAAGTTTTCATAACTTTAAAGATTTCTAATTCTAAATATTGGTATTATATAGACATTAAATGATAAATAATGATATAACAATTATTGATATTAACCAGAATGGTGATAGCAGTATCAGTTGATTCGACCTCAAATACTGGTCGCATTCTCTAAATGTATTATGATGATATTTCTTTACTATAATCATGAATAGGTATTTATTCATATCTGGGGCCTGCACTAATGGTCTAAGGTGATACCACTGACTGCTAGCTTTTTCTCACCACTGCTTGGGTTCAAATCCTGGCCGAAGCATGTGAGAGAGTTGCCATTGCCTTTGGGCTAGGTGGGGTTTTTCGCTTGATCCTCCGGTTTCTTTCACTTCTTCCAACTTGCTGGTCCAAATTTAGCTGCAATTTGGCAGAAAAAGTGATGAAATTGAAATTCTGTAATTCATTCATACCAATCCGTATTTCTCACTGTCCTTTTGTCTTTTCAGAGCGGGTCCTCACTAGAGGGCGGCCATTACTCGGACACCACAGCCTCTGCCCCGGGTAGTGACGATGAGGTCGGCAGCACCGCAGCAACCGATGGCTCCACTCTCCGTACCTCCCCAGCCGATCACGCTGGCAGCGCAGGCTCCGAGAGCGGAGGCAGCGCAATCGACTCCATATCTGGAGAGCACAATGGTGAGTTCAATAGACACAGCCTCTCCCCATGAAATACAGTAAAACCTCTTAACCCTTGCAATGCAGAGGCTACTTTCGTTCAAAGTACAAGGACGCATGATTTTTGAAAAACATCTAAACCCTGCCATATTGGTATACATTGGATAGCTCTCGCTGAGTTCTCTCAGATGAGTACCCATATGCCAGGGTTTCAGTCATTTTTCATTAATACATTCAGTTTAAAGAAATCAATTCAAAGCTTGAAATGAAGAATTTGAGAAATTCCCAACAAAAACATCTTGGTGTCCTGAGTGGTAATTTTGAAGGATTTTGGTGTCCAAATAATGCCCATATCCCCTGCTGTCTTAGACTATGCGTGACTGTTTATGTTATTTCAGTGAGTGGGCGTAGCAGTGCATACGGAGACGGAGTACCGGAGAGCGGGATCACCGGCGCCCGCAGCGAGACGAGCAGCGTGGGCATGCCCAGTAGCTCCATGCAGCACGAGGGCGACGTATCGGAGGCCGAGACGGACATGGACACGTCGTACCGCCTCCACACCCTGCGACTAATGCTGCTGGAGAGGCTATTCCAGTATATACCAGAACTGCACAGTGTGGGCGGAGTCAGGGCGATACCCTTCTTACAGGTAAATATACCCACTTTTCACCCATTTATTATTGCGGTTTCAGGGCAATACTTCCTAATTGTAACCATATTTGTCATAGTCCCAGTAAACCCATTCAAAATAATATTCCCCATGTATTGCTATATTTGTAGAATTTTTGTTCAGATTTTGCTCATTCATGAATTTAATTTTCGCAGTCTCTGGTCTTCTTTGAGCTTTGACCTATTTATTACTGAAATTTGACCTACTTACAGTTTATGCTGATGCCATCCTTTGACCTTGTTGCTGAGTTGTTTTTGATCATGACCAATTTATATCTGAAAACTGACCAACATATAGTTTATGCTGATGCTGATGCTAACCTCTGACCTTGCTACCTTGTTTTTGATCTTGACCTATTTATAACAGAAATTTGACCTACTTTCAGGTTGTGCTGATGCTGACCTCTGACCTTGACAGTGAGGAGGAGAAGGACAAGGCGGCACTGGACTCTCTTCTGACCTCCATCATAGGAGAGCTTGATCTGGGTCACAAGGACCTGGGCTCGATCTCGACGCGCTCGGCTCGCCACGAGGTCCAGCTGATCATAATGAGGCTGCTCAGCGTACTCATGTCGCGCACCAAGACCGGAACAAAACCTTCAGATGTGAGAATTCTTAGAATTTCGATTTTCGTCACCTTTTTTGGAATATTGCGGCAAATTAGACAGTAGTGCTAAACTAGGAGATGGGTCATTTTGAGTGTATTACCATCATCACAACCTTTACTGTGCACCATTATTTGGAATCTGACCCCTACATTTGTAAAGTACAGCTCGCTGACATGATAACCTGTCAATCGACACATGTACACAGTAATTTAACTATGCATCAAAGGCAGTTGTATGCCTGCCAAGCACATTACTTAATACGTGCAAAATTAACACGGTATAGAATATGTCAATGACATTCCTAAGCCTTGATTGAGAAACTAATGTACATCCATTGAGATCCATATTTATATTCACAATTATCAAAAGGAAGTTTACCTGTGTTTTCTATACTTATTGTTTGTTTTCTCTTGTTTTCAGCTGTCGAGTTTCATCAGTAGTAGTACTGCGCTGGGCCTCATGAGCTGTGGAGCCATAGACTACTGTCTGACTATACTGAAGAGTCTGCTAGAGTACTGGAGGCAAATATCACCAGATGAGGTACGTAGAACTAACTTAATGTGGGTGGGGGATGGAGGGTGGGAAGGGGATTTTAACCCTTCCAATGCCACGCATATATGTGTTTATGGTAAAATAACAGAACATGTATACATCTATGCATGCAGGCTGATCAATTTCATTTAAAGAAGATGCTGGTATACACATAATATTTTACAAATATGCCATGCCAATGGGGGTAACATGATGGAATGTTACCCCGAGGGAGGATGGTTTTCCCGAGGGCGGAGCCCGAGGGAAAACCATCCTCCCGAGGGGAAACATTCCATCATGTTACCCACACTGGCATGGCATATTTGTTTTATTATACCGAACAAACCCCATTTGTAATCTAAACAAAGCAAGGTCACAGATGACTGGTGATTCACACATTCCCCGCTAGGTGTCGCTAGTGGCAACGGGCAACATGAAGCCCTCACTGATGATATCAGGCAACATGATGATTGTTCACTGTTAAGTCAGCCAATCACGGCTTACGATCTTCAAGTGAGGTATAATAAAATATAATATAATATAATGTAGCATAATATGATATTATAATATAGTATACTATAGAGTAATATAATATAGTGTAGTATAATATAATATGATATAATATTATGATATAATAATAATTATAATTGTCATAGTATAATATCATATAATGTATTTGTGCATCTCAAGTTAACACATGTTTCACATATTTCCCTCTCACTCTCTCTGTGTTTCCAGGATGGCACGGTTCTCTCTGGTCAACTCCTGAAGCCCCACCCCATGTCCCCTCCACCGGACATGTCGCCGTTTTTCCTGCGCCAATATGTGAAGGGCCACGCGAGCGACGTATTCGAGGCGTACCCGCAGCTGCTGACGGAGATGGTATTACGGCTGCCGTATCAGATGAAGAAGCTGGCGGAATCCTCCTCCTCCTCGTCGCCCGCGGCAACCGCATCATCATCAACAACAACCTTTGACCAGTCTTGGTTCTACATTCTCTGTGAGGTGAGTGTGGGAGATAGATACATAGTGGTGAGGATGACGATAATGGTGATTAGTCATACTTTGTAATATATATATATATATATATATATATATATATGGATTCATGGAAGTGGCAAAAGTAGTGGTGATTGTAATTTTGATGATGATAATGATGATGATAGTGATTTTGAAAATGATAATGGTGATGATGTGGATGAAAATAATTGTAATGGAGGATGTGGTTGTGATGAAGATGATGATGATTATGATAATGTGTGATGGTTCTATGTACTCTTTAGGGAAAGAGTGAGATCCAGTGGGCTACCCAAAAGCCCTGTCGAGCTATCCCCCCAAAATGAGTATATTTCGCCCTCGAAAAAAGTAAGATTGATTTCAGATGTTATGAGGCATTTTACGCTAGATCCATTACATTGACAAGTTAGTCCCGTAATATAGCATATTGGGCCACCTCATTCCAATGAAATGGCACCCAAAGATATTAATGATTGCCTCACACCAATGGGAGACAATCTGATTTGATTTTCCATTTCATTTAACACCAGCATAGTTTCTATTTGTCGCTTCATTGTTTCTTTTTTGTTGTCTTTCAGTACATGATGACTCAACAAACACCGTTTGTAAGAAGACAAGTCAGAAAGGTAAGTGCTTCTCAAAGCTATTCACATTATTGACATTATTCACACAGTGCTAGACAGTTGATAAGAAAGTAGTATTTTTATTCATGCTTTCAATTTACATTCCAGTCATTTCAGTGTATGATGCCATATCGATTGAGTACTTATATTTGTTTGGCACTAGATTGAGATGTTGCTAAAAAGCGATAGGAAAAAGTATAGTATCGTTTAAGATTTGTTATACCGGTACTGCTATACGATATGAAATTTATCTAACTGACATCTCCACAAGAAGACAGTTCGCTTAATATTTGAAGTTTACTGTGCTAAATTTAATGAATTTAGGTTGCTGGGAGGGCAGAAGATATCATTAACAATATTGTTAACAATATCTTATAGTGAAGGAAATATCAATATTGTATCGTATCGTGTTGTTTAAATTTTAAAGGTGCCAACCCTTACTAGAAGAGAAGATGCCTGGCGCACAAATGTATAGCGTACCCTATACTCCTATCTATAATGCTGTCTTTCATTTGTCTCTTCCAGTTGCTGTTGTTTTTGTGTGGTTCTAAGGACAAGTATCGTCAGCTGCGGGATATGCACGCGCTGGAGTCTCACATCAAGGAGATAAAGAGTATGTGTCTTCGCGACGGCCTCGACACTGGAGATAGCCAATCACCTTCTCTTATTCTGCCATACGACGTTCTCATTACACTGGTGAGTAGCCTTCTGCTCTGCCTTGGTTATCCTAGGCACATAGTCCCTGAAAGATTTTTCAATGAGAGGTTTCACTGTAGTGTCAGGTACTTCTATCACTGGTGAGTAGCCTACTTCTGTGCCTTGATAAGTCAAGGCTCCTGGTCGCTGAAAAATTACCATTCCCTTCTGAATTGATCACCTAGTGTGGTACAGTAGCTTATAAGATATAGGCTACACCTTAACCAGTTCATAATTGGAGATCTTGACAGTTGTTATCTGGATCTGAGATACTTTTGACATCATCTTTTGAACTATGAATGGATTCATTCTGTATTTAAATGAGAGTTTTGATTTTTGATCAACTTTTCCAAAAAGTATAACCTTTGAATAAAGAAATGGGATAAGCAGAAAAAAATTAAAGATTTTTTTTAGGTTGAAAAATATTTTCAAAATTTTAAAAAGAATTATGATTTTAGAATTTTACTACTTGAATTTTTTGGGTTGTACATTTCGCTGTTTTATTTCAGATGGAGCACCTGAAGGCCAGCTCTGATGTCGCCAGCAGCAGGACCACTAACTGGCAGAAATTCTGCCAGAAAGATGAGAGTAAGTTACCTGCTTCTCCTTATTGTCTCTCGCCCAATTACAGGGAGAGATTACTTTGAAGAGTTTCATATTTATTTCATTTCATCATCCATGCTATCTGTGTGCAAAAAGCTCTCCTTCTTATATGTTTAAACCATCCTTTAAAAAGGGGTGGCGAACCCTTAAAAAAACAAAAAAATGTACCCTGCTTCTCCTATAGTAAAACGAACTATAAAACTTTCACTGCAAGGGGCAGGATAGTTTATATAAGTTCAAGCATGAATAGGTTCAAATGAAAAGCGACAAAATTCTATATATGCTGTATAGGTGTTTTGCCTCTCTTGGAGAAAGTTATCAATGCAAAAGGCAGGATAATCTATGCTACCTCCATTGTGAATAGGTTCAAAACAAAAGCGACACAATTTTACAATTTGCTGTATAGGTGTTATGCTTCTCTTGGAGAAAGATATTAATTCAAAAGGCAGGATAATCTTTGCCACATCAGGCATGAATAGGTTAAAAACAAAAAAAACAAGCAAATACTTATTTTCTGTTTTGCTGTGTAGGTGTTCTGCCATTCCTGGTGCATGCGAGTATTGTTCTGGACGAGGGTGTGGCGTCCGTGCTGCTCCAGCTGCTGCAGTGCGCCCTCTGTGGGGCAAAGTCGACATCATCATCGTCGTCCTCCGCGGGAGGCTCGGGGGCGACCCCATCCAAACACAAGAGAGACCGCGACAAGGACAAGAACGAAGGTGAGCGTAATTTATATATATATGTTAATAGTAATGAAGGTGAGTGGATTATAGAATGACATATTCTGCCATAATGAGGATAATGCAGGGACTGTCTCATGGACAGGCAGTTTCCTAAATAAAACTCTTTGTGGATGACTAAAAAATCTATGACAAATTTTCCATTTTGACTTTTTTTGGGAAATGACCAATAATGATAATAATAATGATAATTATAATATTGATTATGATAATGATAATAATATAATAATAATAATAATAATAATAATAATAATAATAATAATAATAATAATAATAATAATAATAATAGTAATAATATAGTAATGATTGTGAATGGTTGACACTAGGGACCCAATATGTGACTATTATTGTTCTGTTCCAGCTGAGCCGGAGGATGGCCAGAAAGTGGACGATCCTCTCTGTACGGCCCTCGTACAGCAGGTCAACAAGGCGGTCAGGACCGAGACCCTCGTACGCTTCATACGCAGCTTCCTCCTCGAGTCAAACTCTACAGCCATACGCTGGCAGGCACACGGCCTCGTCCTCAGCATGTACAGGTACGTCCTGGCTCTATTTGTACTATATGTATGTATGTATGTATGTATATATATATATATATATATATATATATATATATATATATATATATATATATATATATATATATATATATATATATATACATATATACATATATATATATATATATATTTATATGTATATATTTATATGTATATATATATATATATATATATATATATATATATATATATATATATATATATATATATATATATGTATATATATATATATATATATATATATATATGTATATATATATATATATGTATATATTTATATGTATATATTTATATGTATATATATATATATATATATATATATATATATATATATATATATATATATTTATCAATACATATATATATATTGTCCTTGGCATGTACAGGTCTTACAGGTCATGGTAGTAATACTTGACTAATACTTGTCATTTGACTAAATGACAAGTATTGACCTTAACATTTTCAGACAGGAGCAGATTTGGCTCCTAGGCTTTGCAATTTAAGAATAGACCCTTGTGGATGCAATGCGCTGGTAACAGAGGCACACTGTACATGTTAGGGGGGTCTTTGGGCATGCTTCCCCAGAAATTTCTGAAAAATATGTGCTCATAGACATATTTTGAGGCACTTAGGCAAAATAAGGGGAAATGAAAATTGAAAACTGAAATTCTCAAAGTGATCCATTGATATGTCCATTAGCAAACGTGGCTCCTTGGATTGAACATTTGGTTGCAAATCCACATGATCCAGGTCAATTCCTGAATAATGGGCCAATGATCAATTAAAGTCAAAAAGCAGTTTGTGTTATTTGCGTGCACTTGTAGTAGAAAAATGTAAGTAACATATCTCAATATTTTCTTCCTGCAGAAGTTCATCACTTGTCCAGCAGGAGTCGCTTCTGGATTTGATGTGGAACGTGTGGCCAGAGTTGCCCGCTTACGGCCGGAAGGCGGCTCAGTTTGTCGATCTGCTCGGTTACTTCGCACTGAAAACTCCACAGAGTTCAGAGAAGAAGGTAAGGACTCGGAACTAACAATAATAAACAGGCTAGCCCCCAAAATGGGTAAAAATATTATTATTTTTCCCCTGTCGATTTATTGAGCAAAATTTGGTATTGATGTCTAGGAGGGCTTAAAACTGTGTTTGTCGATCTGTTCGGTTACTTCGCACTCAAAACTCCACAGAGCTCAGAGAAGAAGGTAAGGATTCATAACTTACAGGGAGATCAGGCTGGAGAAATACAATTTTAAACCAGCAAGCCCCAAAATCGGTAAAAATATATTTATTTTTGCCCAGCCGATTCATTGAGCAAAATATGGTATTGATGTCTTAGATCCCCACAGAGCTCAGAAAAGAAGTTAAGGACTTGGAACTTACAGAGAACTCAGGCTGGAGAAATGAATACATTATATGAATGCCTCATTATATCATTGAATTAGAATAGAATATAAAATGCATGAAGCATATAATATGAAGAGTCTGCCAATAGAAATAGCCAAGAATTGGAATCACAATTGGAATCATTAAAAAATCATGTCAAGCACAAAACATTAAAATGTTTGCAGTGGCAGTCCTAAAAACCATTGATTCTCTTATGTAATACCATATGTTGTCTAATATGTAGGGTTATATGCGCTGTTATTTTTTCTAGGTGAAGGAATATGTAGAGAAGGCCGTCTCTGTGCTGAGGAATCAAAACCAGATCCTTTCCAACCATCCCAATGGCACCATCTACAAGTAAGTCAACTTCATTAACACACACACACACACACACATAAGGGATTGTCCAGGATCCTAAGCATGATTATTCACAACAAACTTTATATGGTAATAATGCAATAAAGTACCATTAACAGTACTGTTAAATTACTATTGATTGGACTCGCCCAAATCTTCTGACTCGAGCGCTCGGCCAAATTTTAGACTGAGCGCTAGAGTTTTTCCGAGTTTCACAGGTACGTGACTCAAAAACACATTTATTTCAGAAATGAGCATGTTTTCAACAATTTCCGAGCGCTCATCAAAATTTAAGATAAAATCTATTGACTCGATCGCTCAGATAAGGCTAGAGTTCGAGCAATTACTCAAGCTTTCAAGCAATCGTATCACTATGAAATACTATATTGTTTCTTTGGTACCGATATCGGTACTGTGCCGTTTCGTTCTTGACGGTATCCAACCATATGTAGATTATAAGTCCAACCCTATTGATAATTCATGATCTTATATAGTATATATGTATGTATTGCAGCATGCTGCAGGGCCTGGTGGAGTTTGATGGGTTTTACCTGGAGAGTGATCCCTGCCTGGTGTGCAACAAACCAGAGGTCCCCTACTCTGTGAGTATCTGCATCATCATTATCTAACAGTAAAAGTAATACTGATAATAGTCATACAATTGGAATACAATCACAGTACACTTGTACTTGAAGCGCCTAAAACTTACTTGCCTTTGTCAAAATACTACTAGCATGACCTCAATATATATATATATATATATATATATATATATATATATATATATATATATATATATATATATATATATATATGTATATATATATATATATATATATATATATATATATATATATATATATATATATATATATGAAACTGACTAACAAAGTACTTATACTTTTAGTCTTAGAGCAAAAGAAAATGTGAATAACTTGGATGTTATGTTTTTTCATATGATGAACATTTATTTATATGAGGAACCTGTCGTGTCCTGTAACTCACTGCTGTTTTCTTTTCTCCTCAGAACCTGAAGTTGTCGGCAATCAAGGTCGACTCAAAGTTCACGACGACCACTCAAATCGTCAAGCTGGTCGGTAGCTACAACATCTCCAAGGTGGTGGTCCGCATCAGCGATCTGAAGAGAACAAAGATGGTGCGCACAATCAACATCTACTACAACAATCGCTCCGTTCAGGCCGTCGTCGAGCTCAAGAACAAGCCGGGCCTCTGGCACAGAGCCAAGAAGGTCAGCCTCACTGCGGGACAGACGGAGGTCAAGGTTCGTAGGAGCGCCGAGAGCCTCATTTTCATTTACTCATTCCTCCTAATTTACAATTATCCATACATCAACTATTACATTGAAATAAAAAATACACGATGTAAAAGCTTTTACCTTGCATGTTTAGAAATTCCAGACCAGAAAATCTGGATGCCCTGAGTGTGTTTTACAAAGATTTAGATATACCAGATACATTCCTGTCAACCATGTGTCTGCCATTGACCAGTCGTCAAATGGTGGAAATTAAAACTGATCCATATCTTTAAAGAGTCTAGTGGTCAAAGCATGGCATGCCATTGGTGAAAAGAGGATTTCTTTTAAGAATGTATACCCCTCAACCCACCTCTTGTTCTGAAATCTTATGCATTGGAAGGGTTAAAAGTGAAAGATGTTAGGTCTCCCATTTGAATTTATGTAAACCCTTTTCTTTACCTCTCATGCCAAGTGGTTATAAAGGATTTTTTCTGATAGAGAAAGATGTTGGCTCGCACATTTGCAATATATAACCCTTTTCTTTACCCCTCTTAACAGGTGGATTTCCCCCTTCCCATAGTGGCCTGTAACATGATGATCGAGTACTCGGACTTCTATGACAACTTCCAAGCGTCGGCCGAGACCCTGCAGTGTCCTCGCTGTAGTGCCTCTGTCCCGGCCAACCCCGGAGTCTGCGGAAACTGTGGAGAGAATGTCTTCCAGTGCCACAAGTGCAGGTATGTTCCAACATATAATATATATATATATGTATATATATATATATATATATATATATATATATATATATATATATATATATATATATATATTTATATTTATATTTATATAAGTATTTCTTTTATATTTAAAATTGCATATTGTGGCTGACATAGCTGCATCAGCTGAGTTACATAATTATGCATATGCTATGTTTCAAAATACCATAGTAACAATTTCATACCTATCTGCCCTTGAGGGATCCGCCATGGCAGATAGTTATTAGGATGCCTGGCTCCCAAGCACAAGGTCGAGGTGCGAGTCTCCGCTAGGTCCCCAAGCAATTTCTAGAGGAACACTTAAGCATTAATAGGTTAAATTGGCGGTACAGAGAACCATCTAGATTTCTATTGCTGCATCTTCTCCAATG
The DNA here is from genome assembly GCA_963942565.1 of Maea johnstoni. Lineage (NCBI taxonomy): Eukaryota > Metazoa > Annelida > Polychaeta > Spionida > Magelonidae > Maea > Maea johnstoni. Next base: position 2,274,199 of record OZ012695.1, on the reverse strand, counting down.
ATACTGGCTTTCACATCAATTTATTACTATTTTCTGTATCATGAATGATCAATTTATTCTTTAGGGCTATCAACTATGACGAGAAGGACCCGTTCCTCTGCAATGCCTGTGGTTTCTGCAAGTACGCCAAGTTTGACTTCACACTGACTGCCAAGCCTTGCTGTGCAGTGGACCCCATAGAGAACGATGATGACAGGAAAAAGGTCAGTCTATAGTCTATAGATAGAGCACAAGCAAGCTCTGGTGTAGCCGCTACTGTTAAGGTTTTCAAAAAGTATTCTGTAGAATATGAAATTAATCCGAGGTGCAAATTAACTGAATTTGTGATTTTGGATTTTTTTGAGTTGTTTTATTCTGAAAAGCCAATATTGAAGGTTAATATTCTAATGATAGGAATAATACATCTGACTTTCATCATACCGAACTGACCCCAATCAGAAAAGTTTGTCAGAATAAACCACTTGTATTAATTTCCTATTATACAGTATGGGAACCATTCTCTCTTCAACACCTTTCAGTATTCAACTCACTGTTCGACATTTTATGTTAAACAACTATTATGGGATAGATGATGTGTTACACCTAACATTTACACATTACTTTAAGTAGCATGTTAACAATAACAGTGATGTAAATCAAAATCTTTGTTAACACAGTAGATGAAGTCAGTCAGTATGTTATTGTGTATTTCAGGCTGTGGGCTCTATCAATGCGCTCTTGGAGAAGGCGGATCGTCTGTACAAACAGCTGAACATCAATCGCCCCACGCTGGACTCCCTGCTCATCAAGATCAACGAACACTCCTCCGACAAGGCTGCTGTAAGTCTCTATGTCCTTAGACAATAGTTCTTCTGGACCTATGCTATTCTTGAACATAACTTAAGAATTAATTGTAAATCGAAAAAATAATTGAAGGAGAAACTTCACGCTGGACTCCCTGCTCATCAAGATCAATGAACACTCCTCCGACAAGGCTGCTGTAAGTCTCTCTGACCTAATTGAGAAATGTCGTCTGGATCATGCTATTCTTGAACATAACTTTGGAATTGATGATAAATCGAAAAAAATATTTGAAGGGGAGTTGTTATTTAGTTTGAGATTAACATTTGTTCTACAAATAATTTCTTAGAATTGCTTTTGTTTGAGAGACATCACCAAAATAGTCAGGCGGTTTTGAATGTTATAAGCAGGAATAGGTTAAGTCCTAATCTGCTTGCTTTGAGAATGTACATATGGTCTGAGGACTTATTACAGAGATCGGGCATAATACACGACCGCACACCCGATTGCCATCCAGTTTCCTGGGTATGGATGCATAGATGACCTCATATCTAAACTTAGCATTGATCGGCAAGCTATGTGGGTCATTGATGTGCTTGGCTTTTATATTTGACATGTTATCCATGTGTGTTTTTACAACCAGGCACTGGCAGGCCTTGTCTTTCTCTACTTATACATCTTACTCTCTGATGCTGTGGTTCAATCGATAAACTGTTTTTAGTAGCTTCTACATTAACTCTCCAATTTTTCTCTACCACAGGAGGGCGCCAGTGGTGCCGGAAGCAATGTGAACAAGTCTATACAGCAGCTGGCGCAGCGCTACTGCAACGACTGCAAGATGACCTTCGATGAGCTGAGCAAGGTCATCCAGAAGGTCCTGGCGTCGCGTAAGGAGCTGGTTGAGTACGATCGCCAGCAGCGCGAGGCGGCCCTCGCCCGCGCCGTTGAGATGTCGCCCGCAAGTACGCCGGTTACGAGCCCGAGGGGGAGTAGTATTCTCCTGCCCGCGCCCAGGACCAAGGAGCCACCCGTGCCCGACTGCAAGCCACCGCCAAGGTAAACACTCGCAACATGGGTGCGATATGTATATATATATATATATATATATATATATATATATATATATATATATATATATATATATATATGTATATATATATATATATATATATATATATATATATATATACATAATTTTATATATATATATATATATATACTTTTATATATATATATATATATATATATATATATATATATATATATATATATATATATATATATATATATATATATATATATATATATATATATATATGTATATGGGTATCTGTTTAAAAACCACACACATTTTATTTCAGTGTAGAAATAAGATAGCAGCCCAGTTGCCTGAGTTGATCAATATATATGGGTAGACTACCATTGGAATAAAATGGCCATAAATCCTACTTACGTAGTGAAATTAGTCGTCCAATTTGTGAACTCAATGTATATAGTAAACAATTCCTTCCAAGAAATTAATTCAGGGCCTCCAATACCAATACCAAGAAATACTTTTCTAACCAATAGCTACTTTGTTTCAGTTCACTTGGCCGATGCTATGGCTGTGCTAGCTCCTCAGTTGAGCACTGTATCACCCTCCTGCGCGCCTTGGCCACCAACACTAACATCAGACACAGACTCTGTGCCCAGGTAAGATATTGTACTCCTCCGTTTAACCACACAGACCACAAATAAGCGCTATCCCTTAATTTCAAGCCCTGATGTATGCATTAAAAGTTGCAACCTCAGGTACATCGATTCAGTGTAGCACGATTGCTCGGCCCTGTATCTCTGTCACCACATGTCGGCATCACTCTGCCACTTTTGATCATTTTTGTGCATCATCATAGCATGGTTTCAAAAATATACCTGTGCATTATTAGCTATTTAGTAATATGGAATTGAACAAACTACTTTATTCAAATAATTTCTGTTTTGATGATATAGCACTATTTTGTGAGCCTATTGAGAATAGATGATCTGTAAAATATATATGCATAAATTTATTGTTCTTATTTCTCTTCAGGGATTGGTTGAGCAGCTTGTGGACTACAATCTCCGTCGTGGCAATCCCGCGGTGCGTTCCGATGTGCGTCAGCTGATCTGTCTCCTCACGCGGGACAATCTCGCCGCCACTGATGAGCTCAACAACATCCTGATGAATCGCATCTCTCTGGCGCTACGCGGACACCACTCAAACCCTGATCTAGTGAGTAGAAGAATTGATGTTTGTTGGTTAAGATCTAGGAAAAAAAAATTAGATGAAGAAAATATTAAAAAATATTAAGAATTTTTTTTAAAAGAATTAAAAAATTGAATAATAAGAGATTTAGGCTTCAGAAAAGTTGTTTGTTTCCTGTCACCCGACCCTAACAAGTTTTTGCTGAAAAGATTTGCTAACCTTACTTCAAAAAAAATTTCCCGCCCATCCAATTCCCAATCAACGTGAAACATGCATAAAACATATTTATTGACCAAAAAATTATCCAAAAAAATATACTTATTTACCTATCCTAATTTTCTTCGGACTGTTACAGGAAACAAAGATTTTTTTTATAATCCTTAAATATAAGTTTCAGTGGTTTAGGTCAGGAAATGTCATTAAAGAGATAAATTGTATCATTAAGGAAATATCAATATTGTATCATATTGTGAACATTTTAAAAGGTGTCAATCCCTAATTTCCTATTTGTTTGTGTTGTCTTACAATGCGTTTTTGTGTATTTTCCAGGGAGCTGGCGTAAGGCACGAGATGTTGCTATTGGCTAACACCATCCAGCGAGAAGACTCCTGCTGGGAGCAGCGCATACGATGCGGTAGGTGATCACATGACCGTCATGTGACCTCCATGATTGCCTTTACTTCATTCATTTATCAATTGGATTTTTTCTTATGAATGGGTTAAAGAAGTAATATCTATAACTAACAAAATACAAGTTCAACAGTAGCGTTTATAAAATATGGTGCCTGTTCATTGATACCGATACCGTACCGTACCATTTCATTCTTAGAGATATCCACTCCAGCATTTTCTAAAACATTATAGGTGGAAAAGGCGCTATATCATATATCAACTGTCTATTTGTTTTTCAGTGATGCGTCTTTTCTTGATGAGTATTGAGATCAAGACGCCCGCCGTGATGGACGCGATCACGCTGCCGTGCCTGCACATCCTACAGCACATCATAAAGCCAGACCTCGCGCATCCTCCCGCAAAGAAATCTAAGGTAGGCGGAAAACTATTCTCTCACCCCAAAATATTCTTGATACAGTAAAACTTCCAATGTCATGCATCATATATCTTGTTGCACTGCAATAGGAAGTAAAAAAAGTGAGTCTGGACCCTTATGATATGTTGATCAAAAAATTCTATCAATGCTTCCTGTTTTTCATTCATGTCACAGACAGCATTTTCATGGATATATGAATTTGTCGTATCAAAATAATAGAAATCGAAATCATATATATATATATATATATATATATATATATATATATATATATATATATATATATATATATATATATATATATATATATATATATATATATATATATATATACATATATATATATATATACATATATATATATATATATATATATATATATATATATATATATATATATATATATATATATATATATATATACATATTTCTATGTATTTTCAGCAGCAGCAGGAGAAGACTGTGGAGACATTATGTAGCATTAAGGCATCGGGCGCTGGTGCCGAGCTACATGTGGAGGCTCGCGGCTGGCTAGAGGGCGCCACAGGTAGCTCCTACAGGGCCTGGAGACAAAGCCTGCCCACCAAGAGTGAGTACATCCACAGCTCAATAGCAATTCAGAAGCAAATACTTTATTAAGCATAGGCACCTTTAACCCTTCAAATCCAGAGGCTACTTTCGTCCAAAACACAAGGACGCAAAAAAATTTGAAAACCATTTAAACCCTGTCAAGTTGGTATTTATTGGAAAGCTCTCGCTGAGTACTCTTAGATGCCTACCCATATGCCATGGTTAAATCCTTTTTCTGATATTTTGCATTTTGTATTGGCAAAATTAGCCACCAGCAGCATAAGTGTTAAAATTTTCACGATACAATATTACCACTTGATACCCTATCCATAATTTTAACGATACTGCCTGCTTCCCAGGTTCTTAATTTTGGTTAAATTTAGCACTGTCAGCTTCAGAAATTTCACCAATGAATTGCAAGCTTTCTTCGCGCAGGGACATCCAGGCAGCAAATAAGTCAATTTTACATATATTTCAATCTTAAACGATACAATACGATGCATTAATTTTTTTGCCTGCTTATGAAATCATGATGAACTGCATACATTGATATCTTCTTTTCGCAATCTTTTTATGGGTATGTCTATTGTATTGGATTGCTTTCCTAATGTTTCTATTGATGCCTCTATCGTAGGTGCGTTGCCTGCGCCGGAATCGAAGAAGAAGAAGGAGGATAAGAAGAGTGCCGCGATACGCGAGCGATTCCTGATGGAGAAATATGGCGGACGCTGGTGGGACAAGGTCAAGAAAGGTCAGAGTCTACGAGAATTGAATAAAAACAATTCAAAAACAATTTAAAAACAAAAAAAAGGTCAGGGTCAAGAATTGAATAAAAACAATTTAAAAACAAAAAAAGAAAGAAACGTCTGAGTCTACGATAGCCTATGATAAATTAAACCTGTATACAGGAATAAAGAGTTTCAATTTTTGTCAACTGTTTCTGTGATATTGTGGCTAAGTTGTGACTAACCAGTTGTAAGTGTTGGAGGAAACCAGAGTACCTGGTGAAAACCACTTCTTAACCCTAGGTCACTGGCTACTGCCATATTGCGGCTAAGTTGTGACTAGCCAGTTGTAACTGGGACAAAATGGCCTTTGTGTGCCAATGTGCCTGAAGCATTAATTCATTCCTTCATTCCTTCATTCATTTATTCATTCATTCATTCATTTGTTTTACAGGTCAGACTTTCGAGCTGAAGATCCCGAGTAACACCTGGCTGCGTCAGGCGATGTTCTCTCCCTCTTCTCGCGCCGCACGACAGACAGCTTGCAACATCGTAGACTCGGTCTGCCAGGTGCCCAACAGGAAACAGGAAATGCTAGATATGCTCACCAGGTAAGATGTGCCCTGCCCCCCTTTTTACCCCTTAACACACCCCTCAAGCGGTGTTCTTTCCCTATTCACGCACTGTGGCCTGCACTATGTGCGGATAACCTGTAAAGAGATGTTATCTTTGTACACTTGGTTCACTCTTCAGGATGATGTGTAGGTTATGCTAAAGTTAGAAAAAGTTAGAATAAACATCCTTGAAACTCATCGCCAATGTATGTGCCGTAAACTTTGGGTGCTTGAAGTTGATAAAAAAAATGAACAAAGAACATATTTTGAAAGTCGCTTTTGAAGGCCTTACATTCAGACCTGGTAAATACAGACAATTTTCTGCTGCTCTAACAGTAGACCCAACAATGGCATCCGTGCACTTAAACAAACATCACATACATGATTTTAAAGGTGCCAATCCCTATTCTCATTATTTTGCGTTTATTTCAGCTACCTGGTTGAGCTAGGCCGTGCTGGAGAGAGTGCTGCAGAGTACCTCTCTCTCTATAAGAGCCTAATCGCGCCTGCACAGTGGAAGTTCTACCTGACCATAAAAGGAGTGCTGCCCCAGATAGGGCAGCTCATCACCAAGGAGATCGAGCAGCTCTGCGTCCTCGAGGAAACGACCTTGAGCTCCGACCTTTCTCAAGGTTATGCCCTGAAGGCACTGACAGGTAAATAAATGCTTTAGGTGTTCTTGTTTTCTTTGAGTTAAGGATAGGAAGATACTGAAATATCCCCATTTACACCTATTTATCACATGGTACCGGTATCATTTCAAAAAGTACCTTATTGTACCTTTTCATTTTTTATAGGTACACGTAATGATACCAACTACTGTGAAGTTATCATTTATTAGAGATTGTCCATGTTCTATTCACAACAAAATTCATGAGGTAATAATGCACTTAAGTATCAGTAAGGGTACTTTTAAAATACTGTACCATTTCATTGGTACCAATACTAGTTCCATACCGATTTGGTCCTGGAGGTATCTGTCCTTACTAAATACCACACCATTTCATTGGTAACAGATACCGGTACCCTATAGTTAAATGTATCCATCCTTACAAAATACCGCACCATTTCATTGGTAAGAGATACCAGTACCATACAATTTCGTTTTTAGAGGTGTCCATCCCTACAATATACCGCACCATTTCATCGGTACCAATACAGATCCTGTTCAGTTTGTTCTTAGAGGTATCCGTCCCTACTGTTTCATTGGTACCAATGCCGGTACCGTACAGCTTCATTCTTAGAGGTATTCATCCCTATTATTGTGTATAATTTCAGAGCTGCTGTCTTCGTTCGTGGACCAGGAGAACATCAAGCAGCATTACAAGAACAAGCTGGTCGGGACCGTCCTGAACGGCTACCTCTCCCTGAGAAAACTCGTCGTCCAGCGCACGAAACTCATCGACGAGACGCAGGACAAACTCCTCGAACTTCTTGAGGAAATGACGACTGGTACCGAGTCGGAAACCCGAGAGTTCATGGCCGTCTGTGTCGAGACAGTCCGCAGATACGGTCTGGATGATCTGCGATCACCGGTCTTCATATTCGAGCGACTCTGTAGTCTCATCTACCCGGTATGAGGTTTCAACCTTGGACTGTGATTTTTAGAGTAGATGCGAACATATTAGATGTACTGAGAATTCATGAGAAAAATATCTCAATGTTAACAATTTGGAATTTAGAATTTTTTTCTGTCACTTTCTGTGACTAGTCAGTTGTAATTTGGTGGATGAAACCAGAGTACCCAGTGAAAACCATCGCCTAACCCCAAGTCACTGGCAACCTTCTCACATACCAATTTTGTTAAAAAAAATATCCATCCCTACTTGCATCACTGTGATTTAGGGATTGTTTAAGATGTTCACGATATATCAAGGTAGCAATTATGTCAATTTTATATATATTTCAAATCTTATACAATACAATACTTAACTTTTTCATTAAGATAATTCTTTCCATTTGATACCAGTATTTTATTGGTATTGTATCAAGTACCAGTACCTATCTATACTGTGATTTTTGTCTGGATATAAGAAATGAAATCAAGTATAATGTCAATATACAATGTCTTTTCTTCATTGTGTTTTTCTCTCAAGTGTCTCTAGAGAAGGATCCTCAGCCGGAAGACTTCCTCCAGAGACGCATGCTGGGCAACCCCTACAGCTCCAACGAACCCTCATTCATTCATTCATTGTGTTTCTCTGTGTCTCTAGGAGGAGAATGATGTTGGTGAGTTCTTCATGTTGCTAGAGAAGGACCCTCCGCAGGAAGACTTCCTCCAGGGACGCATGCTGGGCAACCCCTACAGCTCCAACGAACCCCCATTCATTCATTCATTGTGTTTTTCTCTGTGTCTCTAGGAGGAGAATGATGTTGGTGAGTTCTTCATGCTGCTGGAGAAGGACCCTCAGCAGGAAGACTTCCTCCAGGGGCGCATGCTGGGCAACCCCTACAGCTCCAACGAACCCTCATTCATTCATTCATTCATTCATTCATTCATTGTGTTTCTCTGTGTCTCTAGGAGGAGAATGATGTTGGAGAGTTCTTCATGTTGCTAGAGAAGGACCCTCCGCAGGAAGACTTCCTCCAGGGGCGCATGCTGGGCAATCCCTACAGCTCCAACGAGCCCCCATTCATTCATTCATTGTGTTTTTCTCTGTGTCTCTAGGAGGAGAATGATGTTGGTGAGTTCTTCATGTTGCTAGAGAAGGACCCTCAGCAGGAAGACTTCCTCCAGGGACGCATGCTGGGCAACCCCTACAGCTCCAACGAACCCTCATTCATTCATTCATTCATTCATTGTGTTTTTCTCTGTGTCTCTAGGAGGAGAATGATGTTGGTGAGTTCTTCATGCTGCTGGAGAAGGACCCTCAGCCGGAAGACTTCCTCCAGGGACGCATGCTGGGCAACCCCTACAGCTCCAACGAACCCCCATTCATTCATTCATTCATTCATTGTGTTTTTCTCTGTGTCTCTAGGAGGAGAATGATGTTGGTGAGTTCTTCATGCTGCTGGAGAAGGACCCTCAGCCGGAAGACTTCCTCCAGGGACGCATGCTGGGCAACCCCTACAGCTCCAACGAACCCTCATTCATTCATTCATTCATTCATTGTGTTTTTCTCTGTCTCTAGGAGGAGAATGATGTTGGTGAGTTCTTCATGCTGCTGGAGAAGGACCCTCAGCAGGAAGACTTCCTCCAGGGACGCATGCTGGGCAACCCCTACAGCTCCAACGAACCCTCATTCATTCATTCATTCATTCATTGTGTTTTTCTCTGTCTCTAGGAGGAGAATGATGTTGGTGAGTTCTTCATGCTGCTGGAGAAGGACCCTCAGCAGGAAGACTTCCTCCAGGGACGCATGCTGGGCAACCCCTACAGCTCCAACGAACCCTCATTCATTCATTCATTCATTCATTGTGTTTTTCTCTGTGTCTCTAGGAGGAGAATGATGTTGGTGAGTTCTTCATGCTCCTGGAGAAGGACCCTCAGCAGGAAGACTTCCTCCAGGGACGCATGCTGGGCAACCCCTACAGCTCCAACGAACCCTCATTCATTCATTCATTCATTCATTGTGTTTTTCTCTGTGTCTCTAGGAGGAGAATGATGTTGGTGAGTTCTTCATGCTGCTGGAGAAGGACCCTCAGCAGGAAGACTTCCTCCAGGGACGCATGCTGGGCAACCCCTACAGCTCCAATGAACCCCCATTCATTCATTCATTCATTCATTGTGTTTTTCTCTCTGTCTCTAGGAGGAGAATGATGTTGGAGAGTTCTTCATGCTGCTGGAGAAGGATCCTCAGCAGGAAGACTTCCTCCAGGGACGCATGCTGGGCAACCCCTACAGCTCCAACGAACCCGGACCCGGGCCACTCATGAGGGACGTCAAAAACAAAATATGTCAAGGTAAGAATGATAGGAATAAGAATAATGATGATGATGATAATAATAATAATAATGATAATAATAATTTATAATAATAATGATAATGATAATACACCATATACACTATAGTGAAGACCTGGCTATCCCAGGGGTCTCCAATCTTGCCTCAGTGCTAGGAGACAAAGACCAATGAGGGCACTCATATTGTTTATATTACAGAGAAAATTGCGCACAAACATGTGCAGAACGTAGCTTCTGGGCCATTTGTTGAGGTAGAAATGCTGATTGCAAATTTGGTGGATTGACATTATTGTATCTAGATAACATATGTTTAATGTCTTGTGTGTTTCTTTCCACAGATTGTGAGCTTGTGGCTCTACTTGAAGATGACACCGGGATGGAACTTCTCGTCAACAACAAGATCATCAGTCTGGATCTGCCGGTGAAGGAGGTCTACAAGAAGATCTGGCTGCCAGAACACGAGGAGGGCGAGGCCATGAGGATCATCTATCGCATGCGCGGGCTGCTAGGGGACGCCACCGAGGACATGGTCAACTCCCTTGACACCAAGAAAGGTAGGGGAAAAATTGTGTTTATCAGTTAATAGATATGGTGACTAGATGATGAGGAGGGTAATAATACTACTACCTCTACTACTACTACTACTACTACTACTACTACTACTACTACTACTACTACTACTACTACTACTACTACTACTACTACTACCGATGATCGATAGTAATGATAGTAATGATAATAGAAATAATGATAATAAAAATAAAGATAATAATAATAATAATAATAATAATAATAATAATAATAATAATAATAATAATAATAATATTAATAATAATAATAATAACGATAAGTATCAGGTAGTTAATTCTACTAGCTCCCTTGTTTAATAGATAGGGCTAGTTAACTATATACCCTTTCTCATTCTTGGACGTCTTCTTTGTGATTTTCCAGATGAGGACATTGATAATGAAGAGGTGTACAAGATGGCGGGTGTCATGTGTGAATGTGGAGGTCTGGAGGTCATGCTACAAAGGTCAGTAACGCAACTCACTAGGGATGGGTAGTAGGTACTCGGTACTATACAAAATACTGATATCGATATTGAATGGGAAAAAGTATCATATCTAAAGAGTATTGTATGGTTATCTATTATTTAAGGTTTCTATTGTATATGAAATTTACCTAATTGCTCCCCGGACATCTCCGCATGAAGGCAGTTTGCTATTTGTCAGTAAAATTTCTTAAGTCGACAGTGCTAAATTTAACAAATTAGGGTCCTGGGAGGCCGGGCGTGGACCTCTATGTCCACAAGGGCCACTTGCCCTTATATGGGCTTCATGCCCTTATATGGACTTCATGCCCTTACATGGGCTCTATGTCTTTATATGGGCTTAACCCCTTATTCTGGCCCCTAGCCCATGACCTAAAATGCCTTATCTGTTCCCTGTAAATTGCAGCACTCATAGATGCTAGAATGAATGCCCATGATTGTTTTGGCCTATTAAGTGCGCGATGTGGTATATGTAGTGTTGAATTTTGTTTTGTGTTTACAGAATGGCGGCGGTGCGAGATCTTGTGACTGGGAAGCAGCTCCTGACCGTGCTCCTCAAGCTCTTCAACTTCTGCGTCAAAGTCAAGATGAATCGTCAACAGCTGATCAAGCCTCGCATGAACGCCATCAGCATCATGCTGGGAGCTCTCAACCTGGTCAGTGCTTGTATTATACTCACCCCCCCCCCCCCCCCCCATACCTCCTTTTCCATCAGCCCTCTCCCCTCCTCCCTCCCCCAATGTATGAATGCTATCAGCATCATGCTTGGTGCTCTAAAATTGGTCAGTGCTTGTCTTATACTCATCCCCCCCCCTCCCCCATGTGGCAGAAGCAATTTTCCATTTCCTAGTTCCGATGTGTTTTGTGTTAATATTAATATGAGCATTACCCTTATACTTACCCTTAATTCTATCCTTACCTTTACTTTCAACTTAGCTAGCTATGCATGAGCTCCATATGGCAGAAAAATTGTTTATAAACAAAATTCCATTTTTTGTGTTGATATGAACATTACCCTTATACTGGCAGAAAAAGTGATTATAAGCAAAATTCCTTTTCCCGTTACTGATGTGTTTTGTAGAAATTATCAATTTGACACGTGCAACGTCCCTTTTGTTTTATCCTTAGTCCATTACTCTCAACCTGGCTAGCCAGTTCTGATGTGTGTTGTATTTGTTTATTTCAGGCGTTGCTGGCTGAACAGGGAAGTGGTACGTCAACGAAGGCCAGACTCTGACCGAGCAGATTCTGGGGATCATGGAGACCATATTACTGGAGGCCAGTAGCCAACCACCAGAGAAATACAAGGTAATTTATGGTAAAACCTTTCATGCACAGTATCCCCTTGAAAAGTGGCATCTTGGTCTATAATGTAACAAATTCATCCAAATAAGGAACCGGGGCATAGCAAGTTAGGAAAAAAATTGCTAAATGGTGTAATGGCAATCTTCCGTTTAGTCACACCCCACACTCAGTGGCAACCATTGCAAGCAACCATTGCAACAATCCATGGCCACTACAAGCTTGAACGCTTCATGCTCTTTTGTTATGCTGTGACTGAATAGACGCTTAAGCATAGAGTGATATTTGAAAATGTTATTTACTCATCATGAACCATGTGTGCTCAACAGATGTAAATCATGATTACTTTGTTCATTGTTTAATTCTAAGCTATATGTTTATTTCTCTCATACTAGGAGTTTTCCAAGCTTTGTGGTGACAAGGATCAGTTGATGATGCTGTTGGATCGTATTAACAGTCCGTTCGTCCGAGCAAACGCGAGTGTACTGCAAGGCCTGATGCGTCTCATCCCTTTCCTGGCTTTCGGAGATCCGGAGAAGATGCTTGCTCTCATCAACCACTTCAAACCTTACTGCAACTTCAACAAGTAAGTATCCCAGCTCCCCTCTCTCCTGCTCTTAAGACTAATAAGTATCAGGTATCTCTCCTCATCCCTTTCCTGGCATTCGGCGATCCAGAGAAGGTGCTAGCTCTTACCAACAACTTTAAACCTTACTGCAACTTCAACAAGTAAGTGTCCCACCTCCCAAGCATTATAAGACAATCTTACTATCTCCCATTTGAGAATATGTAAAAGGCTCTACTGGCTATGCAGTCCAATAATTTTCTGAGTTAAACAGTGCTTGATGTATGACCTGTGGCACATTTTGAAGCCTCTGTCGCAAGCTAATGCGACTAATCAACACCCCTGCAGGTATGTGTGTAAATTCCAAAGTTTGCAATTTTTGTAGATTTTTGTAGACTGCAAATCAAATATTTGAGCCTTTCATCATTCTCAAGAACTCCCATGTATTACACTAGATTGTGTATGTATATATATATAAATATATATATATATATATATATATATATATATATATATATATATATATATATATATATATGTATATATATATATATATAATAATGTATAATATATATAATATATATATATATATATACATATATATATATATATATATATATATATATAAATATATATAAATATATATATATATATATATATATATATATATATATATATATATATATATATATATATATATATATATATATATATATATATATATATATGTCTGTGTGTATTTCAAATGACATTTTACAAAATTACTCGAAGAAAAAAGGGGTTGTCCTGAGGGTTGACTTTTTAAGATTTGGGTGTCCTAAAGATGCCCAGACATCCTACTGACTAAGACTATGACTCCTATTTATTACACTAAATTGTAAATCTGTTCCTGCATTTTATTTCAGGTATGACTTCGAGCACACACCTGACGATAAGGTTCACCTGGACTGCTTCTGTGTCATTGCACATGGTATTGAGGTCAGTACAAAATCATACAATTTTTTTAGATTGAATATTTGTCTAAAATTATATGCAATTAATTGATTTTAATGGATTATTAAGGGTATGAACCCATTGTTGTAGTTATTTCAGAATAATGCCTACTAATACTTCATAATTTTTCTATTACCTTTTCAAAATAATGCCTATTTTTCCCATTATCATTTCAGAAAAATTCTTATGTTGCAGTTATTTCAGAATGATGCCTATTTTGCGGTTTATAATGATTTAAAAATTCTTTTGTTGCAGTTATTTCAGAATACTTCTTCTTGCAGTTATATCAGAATAATGTCTATTTTACTGTAATCATTTCAGAATAATTCTTATTATTTTGCTATTATTTTAGAATAATGCCTATTTTACATTCTATTCTTATTTTTCAGAACAATGCTAATGGTCAGCGTCTGAAGGACATGATTGTGGAGAACCTTATTGTGAAGGAAGCTTTGGAGTACATACAGCTGCATGCACCGCAGATCAAGACACTACTTGCGTAAGTACCAAGACAGGGATAAGAAGCCAGTCAAATAATGATTTTAGGGAATTTTGGTATTCAACTTTCGGTATTTGTCACACTTAAAAATGATTAGAAGCGATTTATTTTTTATATTTCGGTTTTCGTCATTTTCCTTGCAATATTGTGGCGAAGTCATGATTAGCCATTCGTAAATGGTGTAGGAAACCTGAGTACCCAGTAAAAAAAACAGCAGCCTAACCGCAAGTCGCTGGCGACTTTCCCACATGCCCTGTCGGTATTCAAACCCGGGCAGTGGGACTACCTGAGAAATTGATATTGATTTCTCTAAACAAGTATTTTTCGTTATTTTTCCACATAGGACGGACTCGGAGGATTGGAAGGAGTTCATCTCGAAGCCGTCGTTGCCATACGTGCTGCGGCTACTGACGGGGTTGTGTCGTAATCACGAGAAGACGCAGGTTGTGGTCGGACACGACTGCGTCCAGATCCTGCACAAGCTGGAGCAGGTCTCGTCCGATGAGCACATCGGAACGCTCGCCGAGAACCTCATGGAGGCTCTACGCGGAAACCAGATCGTCTCCGATAAGGTACGCATATATTGTCTCCTTCTCTCCCTTTCCCCCTTTTGCAGCGAGATGAAACCCTGATTACTTGCAAAATATCAATATGATTTATTTAATGGTCAATGTTCGGGGACAACTGGAAGGTATTTGTCATTGTTATGTTTTAAAAGGGTCACACAAGAAAATTTTAGGAATGTAGGGGTTCATGCTTTGACAAAGAGGAAGTACGGTAAAGTCTCAGTAATTTTGACACTTTAATAACAACATTTTTAATGGTTCTGGGTGGCCCTTTTTTCTCAAAATACCTTGATGTTTTATCAGGAAGATTTAAAGCTTGGTCCATATTTTGTGTAATGGCAACTGATGATAGATCGAGGGTTGCCCAGATTTCCCATTAATTATTTTTGGTGTTCCTTTGAACTTGGGAATTAAACCTTTGGATGAAGGTAGCCTTAGCATTGGAAGGGTTAATGTAATTCCATTGATTTTTCTATCTCAGATTGAGGATGTGCGAAAGCAGACACGTGCGGAGAAGAAGAGACTTGCGATGGCGATGCGCCAGAAGCAACTCGGCGCGCTGGGCATGACGGCCAATGAGAAGGGGCAGGTCACTGTCAAGGGCTCCGTGCTCAAGCACATGGAAGAGCTCAAAGAGGAGACTGGTTTAACCTGCTGCATCTGTCGCGAGGGCTACAGGTACCAACCTACTAAGGTAAGTGCTTGGGAAGTGTGTGGTCGCTTTATAAATGTGTGGCGTTGTGGAGGGCTGTCTGTGGCGCTTCTGCAACTGAAAGGCCTCTTGGAACTATTTGTGAAGAGAAGCGAAATTCTTCTTGCTTCCTACTACAACTTCTGCTACTACTACGACTACTGCTGCTACTACTACTACTACGACTTCTGCTGCTACTACTACTACGACTTCTGCTGCTACTACTATTATTACTACTACTACTCCTACTACTACTACTACTACTACTACTACTCCTACTCCTACTCCTACTCCTACTACTACTACTACTACTACTACTACTACTACTACTACTACTACTACTACTATTACTACTACCACTACTACTACTACTACTACTACTACTACTACTACTACTACAACAACTACTACTACTACTACTACTCTACTACTACTACTACTACTACTACTACTACTACTACTTCTACTACTACTACTACTACTACTCCTACTACTACTACTACTACTACTACTACTACTACTACTACTACTACTACTACAACTACTACTACTACTACTACTCCTACTACTACTACTACTACTACTGCTACTGCTACTGCTACTGCTACTGCTACTACTACTACTACTACTTCTACTACTACTACTACTACTACTACTACTACTACTACTACTACTACTACTACTACTACTACTACTACTACTACAACAACTACTACTACAACTACTTAATCAGTTGTGTTTGCTGGTAATTTCAGGTTCTTGGTATCTACACGTACACTAAGCGCGCCCACGTGGAGGACTTTGAGGCGAAGCAGAGGAAGATGCAGGGATATTGTACAGTGTCCCATTTCAACATAGTGCACGTAGACTGCCATCTGGCGGCAGTCAGGTAAGTTAACAACGGAATGCAGAATATTGTTCTCTTGCACATTTACCTATTAATGCTCACAGTGGCCAAAACCAGCCTGACAATTTTAGTGATTTTTTGCATACAAAAGCAAAGTCAGAAAAATATTTGATGATATATCCCAAGCGTGAGGCCACAGGTTTGAGTTTCCGCCGATCCCCCATGAGCAGGTTGGCCTGGTCGCTATATGAATGTGTAACCTTTTGGAGGGCTGTCTACAGAACTATTTGGGAAGAGAAGGGAATTTCTGCACAGTTTTAGGTTTCTTTATCATCGAGGTATGACCTTACCCGTTGTTAGCAATGTAAAAACCTACTTCTTCCTTCCAGTTCTTATCCTGATGCCATGAAGATGCCTTATGCATTTCTTGTCAATTCATCACTAGTGTAAGAGATCGGTAGCTGTACTTGATACAGTATCAAGCACTGGTATCGAATTGGGAAAATCATTGTACAAGTTAAACAAGTGAAATGTTGTGGGTTCAAGTCCCCGCCGAATTCCCCATAGGCAGGTTCAACTGGTCGCTATATAAATGTGCGGCGTTGTGGATGGCCGTTTATGGTCCTTCTGCAACTAAAAGACCCCTTGGAACCATTTGTGAAGAGCAGGGAATTTCTTGCAGGTTCCTATCTGATGAAAGCACTTCTAACCCTTATGCTGCTGGTGGCTAATTTTGCCAAAACGAAATGATGCAAAAAAGCTGCAAAATGATAGAAAAACCCTGGCAAATGGGTACTCATTTGAAAGTTCTCAGTGAGGGCTATCCAATGAATACCCACACAACAGGGTTTAGATGTTTTTCAAAAATCTTTGCGTTCTTGCACTTTGGATGAAAGTAGCCTTAGCATTGGAAGGGCTAAGCATGTATTGGTCATTTCATCACTAGTGTGCAACCATTTGTGTATGTTTTCTCACAGTAACGTTATGTGTGTGTTTCAGACATGCGAGAGGCCGAGAGGAGTGGGAAAGCGCTGCTCTACAGAACGCCAACACCCGCTGCAACGGTCTGCTCCCGATCTGGGGCCCCCTGGTGCTGGAATCTGCATTCGCCAGCTGCCTCGCCAGGTAAGACTCAACAATATAGGTGCTCCATGGGCCTGTGAATGACGGTATCTACAGTTAATTTGAAAACTCTTTCAATAATGATGAAATAGAATAGTGTTTCTACCGTTAAATCGAAAAAAGTTTTGAAAGAGATTTCACTTTGAAAACAGTATATATTGGAAAAGAGTTTCTATGTTTAAATCTAAATTCGTTTCGAAAATGATAGAATGGAAAAAGGTATCTACCGTAAAGTCTCGGAAATCTCGGACACTTTTTATTAATTACGATTTTCGTTGGCTGATGGTGGCCGAAATTTACTGAAAATAGCTATCAAAGCTTAGACACTGTGGCCGAAATTCGCCGATTTTATCAATTGAAATGAAAGCTAGATGGAAAATCGATCACTTACTTTGTACACAAGAACACAATTTTCCCCCACAAAATTCTTATTGTCCACCTACTTGACTTGCCATTCCTCTGCTATAAATACTAATAAAAGAATTTGCCTACCTTATATGTTGTTTACTTGTTTATTCTTGGTGCCGCACGCCAATTACGAATAGAATTATACTTTATACAAGTCAAACTTTCAAAATGGCGGTCTTCACATACGGCGAACGATTGACATGCGCCGAACGATTGACATGCGCCGGCATATATCGGCCAAGCTACAAGCACATGGCAGGAATAATGCATATTGGTGAATCGGTTGCTAACAACATGGGGACGCCATGCCGCTGATGGCGATGTACTTGTACATGTGATGATGTATAATAAGATTCAATAAGGGCCCCAGAAAAGCATATCATTTTGTGGGATGCATGAGAGCATGTGAGTGGTTCAGTGTTATTGATTACCTCAGCTGTCAACTGTGGCAAACTTGACTGTTGCCAGACAGTCAATTATCGCCGAGATATACCGCGTGGCTATCTTAATCTTTACAACAAAACTAACTTCTGAATGTGTATCGGCGAGATAAACTTAAAGTCTTGGGAACTGGAAATTTATCACGATAGCTCAAACAGGGCAGTTAAATGTAACCTAATTTGATAACTTTTACTTTATCTTGGATCGTGAAACGTTCATCATCTTCGCGAAGTCATCAACTTTCACCACCTCACAACGCCTGGACTTCAATCGTGTTTTGGCAGATGGGGGCACTAGAGTAGAAACATTTGTTTATAATCTAAAATCGATTGCAAACTTTGGAAATCTAAATGTTATTTTTTTGGGATATCAATGAAATTTACTGGGTGGCCGACATTTGGTGAAATGTGTCTTTAGATGGATTGGGGGTGGCCGAGTTTCCCCAATAATTATTTTGTGATTTAATTATAGTGGCCGAGTTTCCTAGGGCGGCCGAGATTTCCGAGACTTTACAGTACCATTAATTCAAAAACCGTTTTGAAAATGATAAAATGGAAAAGGGTATCTTTCTTCCGTTCAATCGAAAACTGATTTGATACAAAAGAAGCAAAAAAATTCTTAGCCCTTACGGAATTATACATTTTATTGTAACAATAGGCTTGATATATTTTGTTGTTTTATTCCAGGCACAACACGTACCTACAGGAGTGCACGGGCGTGCGTGACGCCAGCTATACCTACACCATTCACGACATGAAGATGCTGATTCAACGCTTCTCGGAGGAAAAGTCATTCAGTGATGACAGTGGGGGAGGTGGCAGGCAGAGCAACATGCATCTCATACCATACATGATGCACATGGCACTATACGTCATGAACTCGTGAGTGCTCTCACCCAACAATTCTTTTACCTTTTTCTTTCTTTCTTTTTTTTTTATAAATTTTTTGATTTTTAAATTTCTTTTTAGATTAAAAAAAAATTAATTTTTTTTTAAGGGTTGGCCACCCTCTTTTAAAGGGTGGCTCAGACATTTTAGAAGGAGAGCCTTTTTGTATGTGCAGATGAAACAGATAGCATGAACGATGATATGTAATGAATATGAAAATCGTTTGAGCATTGATGGCAGGGGTGGGGCCAGACAGAGTAACATGCAGCTCATACCATACATGATGCACATGGCACTATACGTCATGAACTCGTGAGTACTCTCACTCAACAGTTTTTTCCTTAAATGAACCTAATTTTGCGGCATGCAGTTTAAAAAAGAATACCTTATTAATATGGGTATCTTATCAATCATGCAATTGGTATTTTACAAAAAAAATTCCCTGCAATAATAAACAGTTTAATTTATGCATACTGATTTAAAATAACAACCTATCACATCTGCATGTTTTATAATACTAGCATAGGGATCGGATGTCCAAATAATGGTGTGCAGTTTATGCATTAATTATACTGCTGCTATTTTAACCCTTATGCTGCTGGTGGCTAATTTTGCCATTACAAAATGATGCAAAAATCCTAGAAAGTGACTGGAACCCTGCCAAATGGGTACTCATCTGAGAGTGCTCAGCGAGAGTTTTCAAATGAATACCAACATGGCAGGGTTTAGATGGTTTTCAAAGATCTTTGTGTCCTTGTGCTTTGAACGAAAGTAGGCTCAGCATTAGAAGGGTTAATAGGTATACACTAGTTAGCCCTCAAGCGTTTCACATAACTCTTGAATCTGTTTCACACCTTCCTCTTGATTGGCTTATGTTTTGCTGATTCCAGAACTCGCTCGATACGTCGTGAAGAGAAGAACTTGGGACTATTCTTGGAATCAACTCCTGATAAAAAGATAGAAAGCAGTTACGAGGTAAGTAGCACATATTCTGTGATGCAATAAATATCTCAGTTGAGTTGAGCCAATGGGTTCATGTTAGGTAACACAAATATGTGCAAATAACAATTTGGCTAAGGCTGAAACAAAATTGTAAGATAGATTTTGAGATTCCTTTTTTTTCATGTTAAATTAAGCAATGTACAGTTTTTCAACATTTTTGTCAGCATTTTTCACAATTTCATTTAATTCACTGTGCGTCTGATATAGACTGATTTAGTTCATATGAAAAAGTAAATTATGAAACAGACATTCCTTTATATCATTAAGAAATTACACTTACACACACACACTTGTATAAACAAATTTGCCTATGTATCCGTTCCTCAGTATTTAACCTATTGACTATCTCTATATCCAGGTTGAGGGGCCCCTGTATAACACCTTGCTGGCGCTACATGTATTCAGCCCGGAGAAGTGGAAGGAGACGAGGATGGGATTCCTCAAGAGCCTCCTGATCCTGGCGCACGCCAGACACGTGCTGCCATCTGGAGGGAACAGGTGAGTTATACCACCCATATTTACTCTCAGGAGACGCTGTTAAAAGGGCCGTCATTGTTACAGACTGGATCGACATATTTCATGTCCTGATAATCAGATCGGTAAAAATCCTGAAATATCGATCCAGTCTTTAAACTTCCCGCCCCGACTTAACGGCGTACTTTCGCACCATAGAACTTCCCTGAAGTTTCCTCATATTGTTTGCAGGCTCGAGAAGCTTCCAGAAAAATATCACATGTATGCTTGATGTATTATAGAAGTTTCTACAGACTGCGGTGTTGTTGCGCCTTACTGATAAATGCTACAATGTTCTGTATAACTGTTATATTCCAGTGTTTCCTATCTGAATTGATTTGATGGAATGGACTAACTGAGCATAATCATATAGCAGCATAATCATATAGCAAGGTGTATCTCCAGATTCCTGAGTGTTATCAGGTAGAGAATACCACAACCAACCGCCCTCAACCAATATTCTATTTCCTTTTAATATTTACAACTATTCATTCATATGACATAATCAATCTCATTACTTACACAGGTGATGGTCACTGCAGGTTCGGAGTAACCTTAGGGATATCATTGACTAGTGACATTAAGAAGAAAATTCATATTCCTTACTGCTTAGATTTTTTACAGGCCATAACATTAAAAATCTCTCTTTTTAGCATTTCAATAATTGTGCCTTATCTGTTTTTTCAGTGTGCCAGATAAGACTGTACAAGATTTTAGTGTGTACAAGAATGCCTTCCTGTACTTTGGAGTTGTGGACACTATCTATGCTAAGATGTACAAGGTAAGTTTCATAGTAATTAACCCTTATGCTGCTGGTGGCTTATTTTGCCAATACAAAATGATGCAAAAAAAAACTGAAAATGACTGAAACCCTGGCACATGGGTACTCATTTGAGAGTGCTCAGTGAGCGCTTTTCAATAAATAGGAACATGACAGTGTTTAAATGGTTTTCAATTCAAAAATCTTTGCAACCAGATAATGATTATTTTATGATAATAATGAAAATGATACTTATCATGAAACGAGATTAGTACAAAGAATCTGCCAAGATATTGAAATGTAAACTTGAGTAGCTGTATACGGATAAGGTAGCTAATGGTGCTTCCACCTATTTTCTGTATAGCCAACTATTGTGAGTACTGCACATCTCCTGTGTGAGAGGTACCATTGTGCAACTATATTGTATTCTTTTGTTCTAGTCTTGTGATAGAATATCATGCAAGTCAGTCACCATTATATCTTTGACATGTGAACAGCAGTTTTAGTTAATTTCTAGTTCCTTCACAGAATGTTGTATACTCTAACATAATGATGCTGACCTTGACTTCGATGTTCTTGTTTCAGAATGTGACTATTGGCGCGGATGGTACCTGGTCTAATAGCCTAGCGGAGTTCATACGGAACAACGATTCTGTTCTCCTGGAGTCGGGCGATCGCGTCGTGTCCTTCTACGAGCAGGAGCTGCTACCGTGCGAGTCTCTCATGGAACTCTGCGACGTGCTTGGTAAGTAACGGAATTTTGTTTTTTGTCACATTTCTGCCATATTGCTGAAGCGGGTTTGTTTTTCTTTATCTTTTTTTTTGTTTTGTTTTTGAATTTTGAAATTTTGGAAAAAAAATTGATTTTTTTTTTTAACTTTAAATTTTTTATTATTTCTTTTAAAATTTGAATTATTTTCCTTTTTTGGATTTTGGTTTTCGTCACTTTTTCTGCAATATTGCGGCTAATTTGTGACCAGCCAGATGTGACTGGTGGAGGAAACCAGAGTACCCAGCGTAAACCACTGCCTAACCCCAAGTCACTGGCAACTTCCTCACATGCTTCGGGTGGGTGAGAGACAGCTAGCAATCACTGGCAATGCCTTAGACCACACGCCCATCAGGGGAGGACCTGACCCTTGCCAAAAATATTTCAAACATTTTGTGACATGTGACTCTGAAGCTAGTATATAGGGGTTGGCACTTTTTCACAATACAATGTGATATTGATATTTTCCTTAAGAAACAATATTGAAAACGATTATTATTGTTATTATTATTATTATTATTATTATTATTATTATTATTATAATTATTTCCTTGTATATTTCAGGCTTGCTGGAGGAGATCCCTGACCCAGATGCGTACATGACCCAGCTCATTGGCTCTCTTCCTTGATATGACCTCTCACCTGGAATAGGATGACCTTTCACCTTTGACCTTTAATGGAATAGGATGACCTTTCACCTTTGACCTACTTTAACTTAAACAGCCTTTGATGTATTGTAGTTGTGCATGCACGCATATATTTAGCCAGAAAACAGCATCAGCTTGGGATGAATCAAAATTAACCCTATTATTGGTAAAAAATAAAGTCTACATTTACTGCAAGTTGTGCCCATTGTATGTGTATGGCATATATAAAAATAAAAATACAGCCCGGTACAAACAGTGGTTAGAATAAAATGCTTTGACAAAATGAATGTATCCATGCTTGAAAAAAGACATATATAAAATGGTTATACGACAAAAATGATTTAGACAGAAAAATTGTTTAATTTTTTTTTAATCCAAGATAAAACATTTCTTTTAATTTTGGAAGTTGAATTGCGGGAAAAAAATCTTCAAGCTTAAACAAGGTTCAATTAAAAATTGAAGCGTATTAAAAATTATTGGAATTAATGCTTGAATAGTTGATTGACTGAGCGAATTGTATAAGTACATTGGCCAGTTACATGATTTTTCATGGTACGCTTGAGTCTGCGGTTTGGCTTTAAAAAACCGATTGGTATTGCTTGAAATGAAATGGGCTTTTACACGAGTTGTGTGTTTTTGTTTACAGAAGTTTGTCTAATGTAGAGTGTTTTCTCGCCCATAGATGGCGCCCCATCGCTTAATGTACCAGGAATTTAAAGAATCAAAGAACTTTAACGAACATGTTGCAAGTTATACTGTAGTTCCTTCACAGAAAATCATATAGCACTACCTATCCTATTTCATGCTATTGTCAGTGTTGTGTGATAAGTGCTTTCTTATATTCAATTTTCAGGTGAAAGTTAAAAAATATTGTAGACTTCTTATTATTTGGGGCATTTTAGTTTTTATATCTTTCGCAAACACATTATGTATGTAAATGGCAAACTGAGCAATCAACTCAGAAAATGGATTAGTAAACACATTCATGCGTAAAACATGGTTATAAATTAGCATCTGGATTTATAATGCTTTTGGCAATTACTTTGGGATACCGAATGATTTTACAAAATATTTGTGAAGAAGAGTTTCGGTAGTGATCTGTTAATCATTTCTCCATATATTTGCCTGACTGTACTTTTTGCTTGAAAGATTTCCTCAAAGTTGCCAAGCTGTTTTGGCCTCTTTGACTATTAATGGGTTAACCCATATTCTGCTAATTTGGCCATTACAAAATGATGCAAAAACCGAAAAATGACGGAAACCTTGGCTCATGGGTACTCATCTGAGAGAGTACTCAGAGAAAGCTTTCAAATGAATACCAACACAACAGGGTTTAGATGGTTTTCAAAGATCTTTGCATCCTTGCAGCTTTGATGAAACTAGCCTCAGCATTGGAAGGGTTATGAAACAGGATGTTGACCAAAGCTGACAATCATTGGATGCTAAGCTACTGCTCTTCACCCATCCTGATATGTTAACATTAGCTTTGATATTATTATAGGGAAATTTGCAAATTGATGACTTCGTGAAAAAGGTTGGAAATATATTTAGCAATGCGCAAAACGTCAAACGGCAATTATTAACTGGTTTACAGTAATAAACACTGAAAATAACGTGAAATATATATAATATTAAAAAAATTGAATCTCAGAATATCCATAAAATTAAGAAATTGTCCTGAAATGTTCAGCAATATATTAACAATGAAAATATTCCAAAATATAACCATCATTAAAAAAAAGTCTTCCAGAGGGCATGTGCTTTTTCTTGGAGACAGTTTTGATTTCAATATTTCTCAACATTTTCTAGATATCCAAGATACTGCAAATATTGACATAGGTGTTTGCCAATAGAAATGATATAAAATTCTCTGAAGAAAACTATTTCCCCAAAATAGAACAGACACTTTTTGGACGTTACATGCATGAATTGTTAGTTATGACTGCTCTGTGAAATTGAGTTTAACGTGGGAACATTCTTTCAAGATGTATAACTGGGAAATTCTTCTAATAAAGCACTTTCACTTTGATCCCTATCATTGTAGTTCTGTTGTTTTTTTACCATCAATTGCTGTTTTCATATATATATATACAGGCAAACTCGGATATGACAGACTTGGTGGGACCAGGAAAATTGGTCCGTCATATGCATATGACAGACTCGGTCCGTCATATGCAAGTGTGTATGTAATGGCATTGGGGATCTCATTTAATAGATATAAAAGTCAAAACAGCAAAAGAATATGACTGGATGGACTTTTATTATAAATGTATTTGTCTGCTGTGAACTACCAGAGAGTGCGAACTGAATGTCGTCTAGCCGAACCTAACTCAGCACATGTGTTAGTCTTGGCGGGAATAAGCCGACTGCTAGACACATGTTTGTCCCGGCATATGCAATGCTAATTACATCGTAAATGGCATTGTGTGTGCTGTGATATTGGTCTGCGTTAGCTGAGTTCCGGCATACAGAATCCGGCCTCTGCATGATCCAATACACGTACTTGATATGCATGGGCCTGGACCAAGCATAGCGTCCGGTGTACAGTGGTCCGTGGCAGCCGAGTTCACCTGTAGTAATTGTTCAGGGATCTAGTAGTGAATCTACTTCGAACCCCTCTATTTCTATGCCAAAGTTTTTTTCTGAATACAGTCCTGGATCTTAGGAAGAGAGGCAACTCCAATATTGTCTAAGGCTTTGCACTGTAGTAGAAAATGTAATCTATTTTCTGCCCCAGAGTGGCAAAGTGGGCAATCTGGGCTGACAGAGAATTGGTTAAAGGTCGCACAGTTTGCCTGCAATCAATATTTGCCGGTTGTTAGTCAAGCATTGGTGATGGCTTCTTGAGTGGAGATTTGAGTCGTGGTTTCTGGTTTCCCAGATAGGGTGCGCTCTTTTGGAGAGTGTCTAGCCGGGGTATGTGTCTGCACTCTCGATCAGGCTTCCCTTCCATTTTGCTTTAAAACAGGTCTTCATATAAGAGGCCCATAATGCTAAATCAAGATGTTTGCCTTTAAGTTTAAAAGCATTCTCCTGGTGATTAGAAGGAGTGCTTTGAAAGTCTCTTTTGGGTGTAGATGAACCAGGAGTTGGAGTGTGCAGATTTGGTAGCAAAGCGATGTATTCTCAGCTGCCTAATTGAGCTGTCTCCCAGTGCAGCTGCCAGTAGAGTGACAAGGTTCTTGTCATAGATCTGCAATGATGGCGACATGGTAGAGACGGTTGTCGGTTCTAAGATGTCTCAAGGATTTGATGTAAGGCACAGAAGTGAAGTCAATCAGGAGTTGCACTTTGCCAACCTTGCCATGACTATCAGTTTTTAATTTTGTTGGATGGATATCATAGTGATTATCATCTGCAAATCCAGTGACGACGGAAAGCTGTGTCTGTTGTGCCTGCTCGCTATTCCCAGCTAGAATGATGCCATCGGTACAGGTGGGAAACCCTGCATTAAAAGTCCCAAGATGGCTTCCAGCTGCAATCTTCTTAAGGGCAGTGAAGAGAGGGTTGATGTAATCCTTAAACTCTAGTGGTGACAAAATGCGGCCTTGGCATACTCTTTGTATGATTGTGGGCCTGCTCTGATGGCTGTGTGGTCTAAGGCGCCACCATTGACTGCACGCTGTCTCTCACCTCTGCCTGGGTTCGAATCCCGGCCTGGACATGTGAGAAAGTTGCCAGTGACTTGGAGTTAGGAGGTGGTTTTCGCTGGGTACTCCGGTTTCCTCTACTACCATTACAGGAAATGTGCACATAGGCTACCGTCCCCCAGACTCAACTTGTGGAGTCTGCCGGACGCAAGCACACTGTGATACAGCTGTGCTTCCTGTTTAGTCGCCGCCCTCTATGTGACCATTTCCTGTCATGACTTACAACTGGCTAGTAACGAATTAGCCACAAGTGGCATAAATGTGACGAAAAAACAAAATACCAAATCCTTGTATGATTGGGATAGATGGACCAAGTTGCCTTTGCCCTCAGAAGGTGAACTCTAATTCTCCAAAGGATGGGTCATGCATGACCTGCAGCAGCCTAAATTCCAAGATTTCATGATCGACTATGTCAAATGCTTTTCAAAAGTCTAAAGCTGTGAGTAGTAGAGGCTTTGAGTGCTCATAGGAATCCATAATCAGCTCTGCCACTATAGCAGGGCCGCCAGCAATGGCAACTTTCCCTAAGTGAAGCTGAATTGAGTTGATCCTGAGTGAAGTTAATCCAGGATAGTATGATATGCTCTAAAATCTTAGACATCACTGGGGTGATGGTGATGCTTCTATATGAATCTGCCTGTTTTGGATCTTTTATGCTTTCCAAATCTGGCACAATGTAGCCTGATGACAGGGCTTCTGGATTTTTCCCTTTTTGAACCACTATATTCAGAAAGTCAGCCAGAGGTTACAGAGTAATATCAGTTGCATACTGTTTTGGAAATGATACACACTTTATGAAGTTCGTTATCATGATAAATGGATTCTGCTAATCCTACTATAACCATAGCTTGATTCTTGAAAGAATCATAGCCAAGGCTGTGAACTGAGTAGTCTAGACCCAACTCTTCTGCAGATTCTACTATTGTGTTGCCTTATTGGATCTTCATGCAGCTGGGTTCACGAATTGTGTGGCTATTGACCTTGACGTCTAGCAGACTCATGGCGCTGAGCAGCTCTGAGTGCTTTCTTGGCTTAGGACTTTCTGAGGATAAGATAATGAGGTCTTGGTGGAGATTTGGGGTCTTGCCACTCTCGGAGCACTTTTTTATATTGACGCAGTTGGGTTTTGATTTCCATAAACCATATCTTATTTGAGCTTTGTTTTCTCCCCTTAGATGATGGAGTTGAGAGATAAGCTGCATCATGGAGAAGAGTGGTGAGGGTCTTAATGGCTGTATTTGCTGTATCTGTGTCAAGTGGATTGGATATCTTGGAAATGTTGTGCCATATGTGATCCTGGTAGGAGTGCACTTTAAATTTCCGATGTTGACCATTGATATCCCCTGATGGACTGTGTCATAGCTGGGCATAATCTTTTTTAATCCAGTTAAATACCAAGGAACATTGTATCCTTTTTAACAGGAATTGGATTATTATGGAGGACCAAATGGGGATCTGGTTGAAAACCCTTTCTTCGACAAATGCACACCGACAGTCTTTGATTGGGAGAATTTAAAACCATTGTTTTATCTGACCAATCTTCTGTCCTATTCCGTAGTTGGAGCTGCCTTTCTATGGCTTGCATGTGTTTGGACCCATATAATACACCAAACTCACCCACAAACAGAGACTTGTCAACATCATTTCTTATACAGCTGATGATGCTGTTGCTGCTATAAAAAAAGGTAACAGATAGAATGCTACCCTGCATAACTCCTATTTCTTGGTCATAAAAATCAGAGAGGGATGTCCCTACTCTGATTTTAAATTTCATTCACATAGAAAGTTTTGAATAAAAATGGGTAAACGTCCCCTGAGATCCATATCATATACCGTATGTCTTTCAAAATTCCCTATATCCAAGTGGTGTCATATGCTTTTTCAAGGTCGTAAAAAATAGACCTCTCTTACATAAGTTTCAAAATGCACTAGGTGTTCCATTGTGCTTCTTTTTTTCCATGAGGTGTAGAAGATTCGAAAAACCAAACAAGACAGTCGTTAATCATTCTTTCTATGGTTGTACAGACACAACTGGTCAATGCTATAGGGCGGTAGTCATTTGGATCTTTGTAGTCTTTTCCTGGCTTGGTAATAGGTATATGATGGTGGCCTTTCCTCAGGTGGGCAGAAACTCCCCAGTCTCCAAAATAGCGTTGAAGATTTTTTAGAATGAACTGGAGAGAACCTTCAGGAAAACATTTTAGAATTTGGTAGTGTATATGATCTGGTCCAGGGGCTTTGTCATGGGATTTGCCAAGTGCAGTCCTTAAGCACCAGCTCTGATGGCTACCAGCCTCATTGAGGTGGGATCTGGTTATGACGTTTCGCTGCTCACTGTATATACTTTGTGGGTGCAAAAACACCTGCTTGTAGCTTTGAGGTATCGGGAACGTACACAAGGAATATTAATTGCATCTTTATATGAGTTGACCACTCCAGGTCGAGCTCGCCTCTTCTACTTGCGCCACTTGAGTTTGGGAGTAGTGAGTGCAGCTTTAAATTAAGGTGTCCCAAGGAATGAAAAATTGAGCTCTACCACATATCCTTTTTAAATTTGAAGGTAGGATTACACTGTAAGCAAACATCTCAAAGAGCGGTATTAACAAAACTTTATTTTTATCATTATCCACAAAATTTCTTACTCTTTTCACCTCCATCTTATGGAGGGCTTTGCTACTTGAAGGTCTCTTCCTTATGTCTGTTTTGTGTGGTGCCGCAGCGTGAATAGTTGCAACCCTGGTTTTAATGTCTTCCGAGTCTCAAATCCCATATTGATCGTAAGTGGTACCTCAAAGCAGTCGGGCGCAAAATGATTGCCACAAATAACCACTTGGGATGTTCCCCAGGGTGTTAAGAAAATTGTCCTAGTATTCACAAACTGCACCCATATAGTCTTTTAGTGTGGGGATCCTACGGGAAATGGTCAATACTTTGTCCAGTTTTTATTGAGTTATTGCAGAACTGTACCACACATCTCTTCGCTGACATGGTGTACTTCAGGAGAGAGCAAACTCCACTAAGAATAAAAAACAGCTCTTAAGAGAAGAGAAATATAAGCAATGAAGCATTGATGCTGAAGATCACTCTCCGAAAATATCTTCTATATGTCAGGATAAATATCTTGGTAAATTCCTTCCCATGATTTTCATAAACATTTGGAGGCAAGTTTTTTTTGTGTTGAAATATTTCCCCAAATATTTATTATGGACAAATTACCATGCAATAAGGGATCAAGATGACTAATACAGGTCTTGACATTAAGGCTAGCCTGATAGCCCGGGGCTAACTGTTAAAGCTCAGGGCTAGAGGAAACCCTGTGGCTAGTATCAATTACTCCAATACTTTATCAGGGAAAACATCCCATTCCAAATTGAACACTAAAGTGTACTTCATTTCAATTTTTGGGGTGTTATTCTTTGGAACTAGCTGCTTGAAGTTTGGCCTGTCTCTGCATCATCACCTGACTCATTTACTCTGTGCCACTGAAGTCTTCTAGTCCTCAATCCATCCATGCTTGTATGGTGTCCCTTTTGAAACGTGTCCTGGCATGGACAAACATAAAACATTTACTTTAAATTAGGTAATGCATTTTTCAGAACAGCTGATCTACAGTTTTGCATTGTCTGGAGTGGAACAATCTTTACATGAATCTCATAAGAAAACATCAACTTTTCTGACATTTTGCAAGTAGATCAGACTGAAAACCTTATACAGAAAACTTTTAAATTAGCTTGACCACCAGTTACTATAATAGTTTATTGTAACATTACTGTTGGCAATGTTTATATTAGGTGCATGTTGAATTCTTAAAGAGCAGCTGAAATTCAGATCCAAAGATTTAGAGTAAGGTATTGTCTTGGGTGGAGCATCCTGTGGAATAGCAGGTAGATCAGATGTTTTGGAGGGCAAGTCCTCCAGGTAGGCAAGTACTTCTAACAGCTGAGAGTCACTTAGATCCAAAGGATTAAGATTTTCAATCTCCATGACTGGCTTTAGATTCTTGGAAGATCATGGGGATTGACTGTGTATATAAGTGGGCCTTGTCTTGCTCACTGGTTGGAATGGGAGGGAGAGTGGACAATGAAGTGTCCTAAATTGCCTCGCCCATTTCAGAGCTGAATGTCTCAGAGAGATGAGAGTAGGATCTTATGGATGATTCTGAGCGATGGCCAGATGTTCTCATAATATGTGTCTTGCATCAACACCTGCTAAAAGCGTGATGCAGGTGGCATGAATAGAATGATTAGTGTATTTAGTAGAAGGTTTTGCAAGTTGAGATATGTTTGTCATCATAGCAAAGAGAGTGTTTTTGCCTTGAGGTGCATTTGTATACCATACTGTATCACTGTCGGTAAAATCATTGACCGGTTGCCGCCACAGCGCCTCCTGGTTTGGATTTAGTTTGCTTATATACCTCTCAAAAGAGAGGACTGGGCACATGCTGCTGCCAGGGAGTTGATAGATTCTTCCCTCTTCAAATCTTCTTGATCCATATGAGGAATATGTTCAACCCCTCCATATCCTTTTTTCTTCATATCAGCTAAAACAGCCCAAACAGCTCCTGAGTTGTCTGAAACTCAGGACCAGAATTAATGTCTACATTTATCTCCCTCTTCAGAAACTTTGAGAGTCCATATTTAATACCATTCAAAGTTGACTTCTTAAAACTTTTCCCATCCTTGGTTTGAACAGCAGCATAAAAATTCCTCAAGTGCTCGTTCAGTTCCTCTTAAGGCATATATTCAAATTCACTGTTTACATCACACTCATATAAGGACGGAAAACTTTTACACTTTGCTTTATTATCCTCTTTGTGCGTCTGCTATCCTTATCATTGAGCAGTCTTGTGATATCCTCCTCCCCCACTTCCTTAAAGCGGCCTGCTGCTTGAGGTGATGCCATTACTGCTTATTAAGCACTCATAAAAACTACGATGAAAGATTAGCTTGAAATTTATTCACAGACTCGTCTGCACCGAGGCTCTGACCTACTTTCACCACCTACGGGGATCTTTGAAAAACATGACGTCATTAACACTGTTGATAGTTATGAAACAGTAGGTTACAAGTCATGGCTCCTTGACAACGGGAGCCTTTTCCTGAACTGGTGACCGCTGTCAAGGAAGCTACATCTGGGTGCCAGCGGCGGAGGTAGCCCAGAGTATTGAAACATGACTCTCATTCAATAGGAGAGTATCTTCACGTGAGGTATAATAATAACAGGGGATATTGTCACTATCACTGTGCTGTGATATACTATATTTGTAAGGAGTGGGGATGTATAAGAGAGAACCTCTAGTCTAACCTTAGTATAAGATGTTCTTTATTTCTGTTTTGTTACGGCGTTTCCTCTGTGACCTTGTCATTTCATTAATGTCTTCAGTCACTTGAGGCTGTGCCTGAGAAGCTTCTGGTGCTTCAAAGGTCACATGCCGAACAGGAGACAAAGGGCGGACTGGGAGGATATCGACTTCAACTAACTCACCCTCGCAACAGAGATCGGCCAAAGAGCTGTCTACTCTGAGCGGAGCCTGCGGGGGAGCTACTACCACTACCTGCACGTCTGATGAAGGGTTAGTGGGGGACTCCTCTTCAACTTCCATCGGCTCTGGTGGAGGAGGAGGAGGAGCGGCTTGTTCAGGGGCAGAAGCATTCATCGAACTGCCTTCTGGGTCACCTAATAAGCCTTCGATTAAACTCCACAAGTTGAAATATCCAGGTGAGCCAAACAATGGAGACGGGGTGCGTGAATCGCATCCAAGTCTGCCAGTAAGGCTGGGTCAATACATTGATAAAGATCGCTGCCTGGCACCTTCTTAGCAAGTGGGTCAGGTTCACTCTGTCGCCCTGCGGATACCTTTGCAGGATCATCCAGCAGGCCCAGAGAGATTCTGACATCCCGATACATCATTGAAGATGATGGCTCGGGCTCCCTATTCAGCACTTTCCTAGAAGGTTGTTTCTTAGGGGATTTAGGAGTCTCCACATGGTTGAGGAGTTCCGTGTGCAAAAACTGTTCCAAGCTCAGTTGATCCAATCGAAATTCCTTCCTAAGTTCCCTCAGGAAGGTTAGATTTGTCCGCGACAGAGCGATGCTGTGCATCTTTCACTAAAAAGCTTTGTAGCGCTTCATCCCATCCTCTTTCTCTAGCTCGCCAGGTTGAGCCTGCAGGAGACTGATATGGTCTCTCACAGCCCTGACGGAGGGGAAAGGAATCACACCATCAGACACGTCTGATATGTCTAGATATGATGTGGCACCGCTCTTCCCTGGTGAAGGGTCAGAGCAGCCAGAGGTGACCATTACTGGTGTCTCTGATATCGCCTCCGCAGGCGACCCTGAAGGTGTCTCCGCAGAGGAGGCAAGGCTCGCTTTCAGGCACCGTTAAGCTCTCTGCAGGCCGCTTTCAGGCACTGATAAGCTCGACATTAGTCTGCTTTCAGGCTCTGCAAAGCTCGCCATTAGGCCGCTTGCAGTTTCTTGACTCAGTGGGCCAGAAATGCCACCTATAAGGGTGGGATGTCTGGACCACTTTCTTCTGTCCCGCCGCCTGGATCTGGAGGCCGTCCCTCTTCCATGGATCAACCTGTAAAGAGAGAAAGAAGAACATAGTTAGCAACCTTTGCAGTTGTTGTTTCCTTGTGGGCCTGCTAGCTTGGGGCTTTGGCTCTGGAGTTTCAAAAAGCCTAGGTAACACAGTATCATTTAGCACTCCAGATTCACAATTTGGACAACGCCACTCCAAATGAAAACCTTGCCCCAACCGCTCAATTCTTCATCTGAAAGGTTGGTACAAGAAAAATTAAACCAGCATTGACAAAGTCCATCACACAGAATAGCGTCATCGTCATCAGAGACCTCCCCGTTGCACTTCCCACAGGTAATTTCAACAAAAGACTCTGTTTCCTCAATTACAGTTGGGGGAAGGTCTAAAGATTCTGACATTTCCTCTTCCTGTGTTGCATCGACAGGACGCGTCTGCAGAAATTGACTTCAATTCTGGATAACGTCGCGAATTTCGGACTCATCCAGAACGTCAGCATTTGCCGCTTCACTGAAACTTGCAGACTCTTCCTCATTGAAATATCAACGCGTTTGCGTTTCACCCAATTTGGAATTAAGTCTAAAAGATAAGTTATCGTGGTGAATTACGCTTTTACCTCTTTGGTCAAGAAGGTGGTATAAAGGAGGTTGAGCTTTTATAACTAAAAATGGTCCTTTTTTAGGCGATTCTAACTTAAAGCTTCTACCCTTCTTTCTGACTTGATATAATTTCCATACCAAATCAGCCGGAGAATACACGATTTCATTAAGTTTACGCAAATCATAGTCGCGTTTTTGGCACATTTGAGTAGATCTTAAACATTCGCGAGTTATCCGGTGAGGTTTATATATGTATAATTTTTTTCTTTCATGATTTAATTTTTTTATTATTATCATTTCTTATTCTTTATTTTTTGCTTTTACACGTACTAGTTGGGACCATTTACTGTACTAGCAATTCATACTATATACTGAGTGTTCAGAACTTCAGATGCTTTGAGTTCTATTTCTTTTAATCTTTACCTCAGTTTCCTATTTGTAATATACGTATTATTTTACCATACCCTCTAGTCATGACTTTTCACACAATATGTCAATTGTATGCATTGTAATCACAAACACATACATAAGAGAACATGAAAACTTTCAATTAAGACTGTGACATGCATGGCAGGTTGTTTGTAGCACTCATACTGTCACTCAGGTGCTACACCCAAACACTGACATTTATAGAAACCCTGATTCAGGCAAGGAAGCCATACTTGTAATTGAAATTTACTGATTTCTTCTCAAATAATTGCAACATTGTGGGCTCTCTCTTGTATATATATAGCTCATACTTGCTAGTATGGTCATATGCACTGACAGTGCTCCTCAGTATAAGTCTGCAACAAATGCGGTTGGAATGCCTCCAGGAACAAGGGATAAGTGACCTTCTAGTTAATTCCCTTTCAGCTTAGGTTTAGATTCCAGGAGATAAATAGCTATGGCTGCCTAGGGGTGGATCTGCTGCCACCAGTGTTGAACAGAAATAGTAGTTAATGTTGGCTTCTTCTGCATTTATCTGAGAGTTGGCAAGATCACCTGAACTTTCATTATCGGAAGGTCTTTCCACGTCTATTTTAAGCTTCTTCACCCCCCTATTGACATTCTCCATTGGTGTTCTCCTGGGTTACCATTGTCTGTCTTGCATTGTAGAAGTAGTCTGGGCGTCTATGGGATACAACGAAAGGGTGAAAGTTCTTTTCCAATTTTTGTTGAAGTTCGAACATTTTGTGTATTGTCCAAACTGATATAATTACTGTCGACAGTTGCCCTTGGTACATATTATCTAGTCTGCTGGTGATCTTTTTAAGGTGGTTCGATATCTCGGTAAAGGATTGCATATGTTGAATGCTGTATTTCAGCATATCATTTCATCTAACAGTGATTTCAGAATTGCTTTCTAGAACGTCCGCCTCAATCTGTATTATGGTTCTGTGATTATTTGCAATAGCCTCCGTTGCGCCAATGAGCCTGTCATTTATAGTTTGCATGTAGGAGGACATGGTCTCAAGGTCCTGTTTAAATTATCTTGCACTTGAGTTCTCGTGCTTTACTATAGCATTGATATGCGATACAATGAGTTCCAGGTTTCCCGTGGTTGCAGTTAGGGACTTTAAAAGTTGCCTTACAAATGGTACAAGTGAAATACTAGGTAATAATTAATAGGCAATAAGGTTGTGTCTTTTGGTAAGCTAGGTTCACTTCTAAACAACAGATAGTGCGGAGAGTACTTTGTAGACTGTGTTACAGGCGAAAACTCCATAGCCTATCATAACACTGGGCAGAAGTTTGGCCCAGTTTGTTTGCTTCTCATCACAATAAAGTCTAGGAGTTTGGAGAATGTTGCTATTCATTGTTTAACAAGCAGCATTTGTTTGTGAGTGACAGCTTGAGTTTGCACCTTAGTAATCTGAAAGATCTTGCACATCTCTCTTATCAGGGCTTATATGAAGTTGTTGCCTCTATCCGAGAGAAGTGATTCACGAGGATAATATCTACATATTATTTGGTTGTACAATATGTGACCTATTTTAGGTGCTTCCATGGTCTTTATATGGAATACTTCTGGCCATTTACAGAATGCACATGTTATAAGCAGTACTATTAGTTATCAACTGTTTTGGAGTATGATACAACTTATATCTCGCAATCAGAGGGCTGTATCACCCGAGGCGCAGCCGAGGGTGATACAGCCCTCTGATTGCGAGATATAAGTTGTATCTTACTCCAAAACAGTTGATAACGAATTTATCTCATGATTGCCTCCTCGACCTCTGCATAGGTAATAAAAATGAACATACATACATACATACAAATACTGGGAGGTTAATATAGGATTCTGAGAGGTTAATACTATTAGTTATCAACTGTTTTGGAGTATGATACAACTTATATCTCGCAATCAGAGGGCTGTATCACCCGAGGCGCAGCCGAGGGTGATACAGCCCTCTGATTGCGAGATATAAGTTGTATCATACTCCAAAACAGTTGATAACGAATTTATCTCATGATTGCCTCCTCGACCTCTGCATAGGTAATAAAAATGAACATACATATATGGAATGCCATTAATGCATTTAATCACTATTCTCTTTAAAGAAAAATCATTTTTCTTTAAAGAGAAATCATTTTTCTTTAAAGAAAAATAGAACGATTTTTCTTTAAAGAAAAATCAGACATTTTTCTTTAAAGAAAAATCATTTTCCTTTAAAGAAAAATCATTTTTCTTTAAAGAAAAATGATTTCTCTTTAAAGAAAAATCTTTTTTCTTTAAAGAAAAATCATTTTTCTTTAAAGAAAAATAAGCATCATTTTTCTTTAAAGAAAAATGGTGATGATTTCTCTTTAAAGAAAAATCATTTTTCTTTAAAGAAAAATCAAGTTTAAAAAGTAGTTCCGGTCAATGTGTGCACATGTTGAGCACATGTATCGCAGCAGTTGAAGCTAGATAAGGGATAATTGTAAATGGGCGGGGCTTATTGTGTCACATCATTGGGGGGAAGTGACGTACATTTTTTTCAAACTATATTTGTTAATCGGAACTTGACCAACACATGTTCTTTGTGAATTGAATTCAAATTCATGTTTCATTCCTGTTATTTTTTTCATATCCTAGAATTGATGTACTGTTCAGAGAAACTCTTTTAATGTAAATGTTGAAGAATACAAATACTTTTCGTGAAACGGGGGATCTCAGTATGTTTTTCCTTATATGACCAAACACAAGTGGATTCGAAACCAGCCGGTCAACCTGAACATGCATCCTAGTCTCAACCAGTGACAACTAATAGTTGCTAATAGGCCAAAGTTTTGGTGCTCTGGGCACCCCCAGCTGGTGGTGGAGATAAGGTTTCTCTGTAATGTAATCAATGCGAGAGCCCTGATTGGTCCTTGTTCCCACGTGACCTTGCGTTGATGCCTTATATGGTACTCCTGGCATGAGTCCAGCACTTAACTATAGGGCATATAGCAATTGGTCTCTCGCAATAAATCCATTCTTTTCTTCATCCAAGGTTTTTCTAATGGTTTATTTTGTAGGTGTATGTCCTGATTTTCCTAGGCCAGAAGATGTGAATAAGTTTGTTTCTGCTCCCTTAATCTTTCTCTTAGCCTTGGAATTAAACTACTACGTGTCAATTTATGGGGGCCACAATTAAAAGCAATAGTTTTATAACAAGGGTCAACAAACGGAAAATATGGGAAGCCGATACTTCCCAAATATCGCGCAATGAGATACCCTCACGTCTTAGGATTACATGATCATGCAAGACTCCCAATTATCGCTCAACGTGGTTCTCCACGTGTCTAGCAATCAGATTAACATGCCATCAATCAGATGATTCAATACAGACAATGTGGCGTAATAATCTTGAATTGGAGTGAAATGGTCAGCCAAGGCGTTATAAGGCTGATTTTTCTTTAAAGAAAAATGATTTTTCTTTAAAGAAAAATAGCTTGATTTTTCTTTAAAGAAAAATCATTTTTCTTTAAAGAAAAATCATTTTTCTTTAAAGAAAAATGGTGCTTATTTTTCTTTAAAGAAAAATGATTTTTCTTTAAAGAAAAATGATTTTTCTTTAAAGAAAAATCATTTTTCTTTAAAGAAAAATGATTTCTCTTTAAAGAAAAATCATTTTTCTTTAAAGAAAAATGATTTCTCTTTAAAGAAAAATCATTTTTCTTTAAAGAAAAATCATTTTTCTTTAAAGAAAAATCATTTTTCTTTAAAGAGAAATAGTGAATAAATGCATTAATGGCATTCCATATACATACATACATACACATACTGGGAGGTTAATACAGGATTCGGAGAGGTTAATACAACTTCATATCATATGCCAATTGACCAATCAAAAGCCTAGAATTTTGCCAATCATGAGATAAAACTTAATATCATATGCCAACTGACCAATCAAAAGCCTAGAATTTCGCCAATCATGAGATAAATACTTTTATCTCATGATTGGCTGAAATTCTAGGCTTTTGATTGGTCAGTTGGCATATGATATTAAGTTGTATTAACCTCTCAGAATCCTATATTAACCTCCCAGTATTTGTATGTATGTATGTATGTTCATTTTTATTACCTATGCAGAGGTCGAGGAGGCAATCATGAGATAAATTCGTTATCAACTGTTTTGGAGTAAGATACAACTTATATCTCGCAATCAGAGGGCTGTATCACCCTCGGCTGCGCCTCGGGTGATACAGCCCTCTGATTGCGAGATATAAGTTGTATCATACTCCAAAACAGTTGATAACTAATAGTATCCCTCCATGGTTTTGGGAAATGGACCTAGGATATCGATGTGCAGCCTTGAAAATACGTCCCCTGTAGGGAGAGGATTTAGGGGTGCCTGTTTAGCATGGATGTATCTTTTGACCTGCTGATACTCAAGGCAGGTTTTGACATACTGGCATATTTCATTATACATGCCTTCCCTGTAGTATTTCAGTCTTATAACTTGATATGTTCTTCCTCTACCTTGATGACCTGTCAGTTAGGAATCATGATATGAGAGTAGTGTCATTCTTTAGTACTTTTGGTAATTCTAGTTGTTTGACTATTCTATCCTTCATTAATCCTTCCCCTCTTGGATAGTAAAGATTGTAGAGGATATTGTTATGCTTTGGATAGGTTAAATGACTCTGGAATGGTTTTTGATTCTACATTACATTTCATTCAGACTTTGTCTAGACTGCCTGAAACCACAGTCTCAACCAGTCCGAGTTGAGCGGTTGTGCATGTTTGTGAGACTTCAGGTTGATAGGCAGTTCAGGTATCATCTAAATCCTCCTCTACCATTCCAAGTTCCTGTGTGGTTATCCAGCTGTCTTGGTAGTCCAAATATTCACTTAATTCAATAAGCATATCAACACAGTCAGACTTAACTAGTCTTATTCTTTGAGATAAAGATGACTTTCCTGCAGTTTCATGGACTGCTAAGTTACCCTGCAGAACACTCTCAAATGGATACATTTTATCTCTGAAATTGTGAGTTTGTTCAAAGACTGATACTCCTTTTCCTCTTCCAAAGTAACAAATACTGGGTGTTCTTTAAACTGTATTGTTGCCCTTGATGAGCAATGGAAAAGTTTTATTTCCATAAAGGCATCATAAAATTTGGACCGTTTGACTCTTGCCTGTTCACAAAAGTTAATTACGCCATCACTGAGTCTTTCACCTGCCAATGAAAATATTCCTCTTTCTTCAAGAGGTCTTATAAGGTACTGATTTTCTGGTAGGAGTGTCCTGAAAGCGCCCACCTCTAAATGAGGACCTTTTCTTTATGGTCTGTTTGCTTCGGATCACTCACACCCAATTGAGTTAAAGTACCATCCTTCAAGTGTGTGTGTGAGAGAGAGAGTATTAAAATTAATACATACTACATACAATGCAATCATGACCTGAGGGTACCTTTGGGAGCCATGCCTGAGTTTGTCTATTGATTTCCTCCAGTTTGCAATCTGTTCCCTGACTAGTGCCAGCTAGACTAGGGGAATTGATGGACCAGCATTTCAGTACAACATTTTGTAAATCCGCAGGCATCATTTGCTAAACTAATACTATCAGCCATCTCAATTTCACGGTAATTCGGATGGTGCCTGCCTGTGTGTCCATAATTTAGCCACTTTTGCTCAAGCAGAAAATGCTAGTTCCGTTTTTTCATTGCGAATTCCTTCTCTGTACATGAAAATAGCATCAGTCATCACAAACTTCAGAAAAGTGCCAGGTGAAAGGTCAGGCATAGGAGAGTTTAATTGCATTCCAACCCAGGGAGCTCCTTGACTAATGCCTCTCTTGCTATGGTACAAAGTTGCCATCCTTTATGATAATCTGAAACTTTTTGCTGCCTTAAGAGCATTTTCACTCTTGAAGTTCAGAAGTTGTACAAGAGATTTCCAAAAAATATCCCATATAAGTGCTACGTAACTTTTAACAATTTTCATTTCCATATGTCCAGGTCCTGGTATCAGGGGGGTCGCTTCCCCAGAAAGCGGATATCTGTGGGCGATATTGCGGCCACCTCGTTCAAGCACAG
Source organism: Maea johnstoni (assembly GCA_963942565.1). Taxonomy (NCBI): domain Eukaryota; kingdom Metazoa; phylum Annelida; class Polychaeta; order Spionida; family Magelonidae; genus Maea; species Maea johnstoni. The sequence continues at coordinate 2,233,991 of OZ012695.1, read as the reverse complement.
TACAGCGCGGTGGTAGTGCTCGCGCATGTGCGTTAATAACTGCATCCAACATGGGGGACATTACCAATGAGTCGCATTGCTGCCCGACCCATGATACGCATCCCAATGCTGCGCTAGGGAGCCCCATGCCCCGAACTCACGGCCAGCCCACAGGCACATGCCAACCGGGCACTGGTAAACCCCCAAGCGAGCCTCCCACTGTATCCCTTTGCCGTCCACATACATACGGTCACCGCTCCAAGCTCCACCGTACGCCGCACCAGGCCCTCCGGCGGCAGCACACCGTCCCCTAGCTCAACCCAACTCTTGGCTACTTTTTGCATCTCGGCTGAACCCCTTGGCCTCAGATCCAACAGGGGTGAGATCCCGGGGGCCGAAACCCTGATCTTTGGCCGCATGGACATGGCATGTTAGTATTGAAAAGTTTAAGGGAAATCATACAAATTTAAAAAGAAATGAATGTCATGCACATACAAGAAAATTCAATATACAAACAATTCGTGGTGTCAATCCTGATAGGAAAAAAAAACTTAAATGATACCAGGCAATGCTCTAGCATAAAACAACCCTTACAAACAGATAATGTGTTCCTTTCAAGTAAGGTGCACGCAATGTCTGTGCTAGAGGCCCTCCGTCTTCAACTAGATTACCAGTAACAGAACAATTTAGTAAAATAAGCTATATCTCCAGTAGCTATTGTCTGCGTACTTTCAGGTAACACATTTAATTTTACCATCTGTTTTTCACCAAAAAACTTGCATTCCAACCATATGTTCTGTTCTTTATCTGGAACTGTCCCGACGGCTTTGGAATTGGTCTGTTTAGTAATGTCTGGGTGACTTGATAATGTAAAATCTTCAGTTCCTATATCAACTCTACCCCCTTTCCTTTACCGTACAATAATTGATTGTAGCATTACCACCCTCCCGTCTCCCAAGTATTGCCATCAGTCCATGATATGCTTACCACTGTTGCCTCAGCCTCATCAAAAGAGGCAGGTACAATTCACCATTATTTAACTTGCCTAAATATATTATTTATTTGGGAAATATCTTCATGTCTCTATGAATGCAGTGTATCATAATTAAAGAGCTTATTTAAACCCCAAAGTGATTAGAAAATAGGGATATCTTTGAATTGACAAGGTAAGAGAATGAGGTAATGTTCATGCTTCAGCCTACTTTTATTTTGTCTGGCACACTGTTTATAAGAAGTGTGCAAGAGATCATCAGGCAAAACCTTCAGGAAGGTTATATTCTACTCTGCAGGAGAATGAATAATGATATGGAATTGCCTGCGACATGCCAATCTTGCCGAGATCAACACATTGTGGATGATCCAGCAGCAGACGGAGCTCATCTATCTTATCTTGATGTTTCGGAGCTGCATGGAGGTGAATTCCGAAAGTGACAGCCACACGATTTTGTTTATCAATGTTTGTGTGGATCTGCCCATCATTCAAAGAACTAGGGAAAACGTAGTTGGCGCTGACCTTAATGACGTTTAGGTTACCGCTCTTGGTTCGTTTCTCCAGTTGTTTGACTGAAGAGAGGCCCAGATTCTGCAGAGACAAGTCAAGGTGCATGGGAGTGTCGATGAACTCCAACGAATGGTCAGTAGCCCTTGGGGTGGTCAAAGGCATTCATTGGACATTTGTATCCTCGGAATTCTTCCCTTTCCTCATTGTCCAGTAGATGTAGAAGGCTCATCATAGTTTGCCAATGTAATAGCCTCGAAATGCTGGTGGGCCGTGAGCCTTCATACACAGGAACTGGGCCTGAAGTTGTGGTCAGAAGATCACTCAATATATAGTGCGGCAGTCAGCACTCCTCGGTAGTGAATCCGCCTAACGTTCGTGTTGGCTAGAGGTGACACTGACTCACATAGAGGAAGAAGTCACGGAGAGATGTTCGCTGCAGTGGCGCTGCTATGAAGTAGAGGGCTCCTAGAACCAGATGACCCCATCTTTGTTGGTGAGCTTCTGAGATTCTCCTTTGGTGTTGAGTAGAAGACGCGGAGCCAGATTCTCTGGTCTCCTGTTTCCAGTTAACAAGAAAAGGGTTGAAGTACCAAGGCAGATGGCAGAGAGGCAGACCAATGATGCTCCTCGAGCATGCCTGCTGTGGCTCGCCGAGCTCAACCTCGTCGATTGTGAAGATTCAATTGCACGATGAGAAGCGAGTGGAGCGGCCATCTCTATGATTCCCTTCCAGGGGTTTCAATGGCAGATCCCATGCTTGATCTTTGGAAATCAAGAGCGTAGTTTCCTTGTCAACAGAATACTTGTCTGTGGAAGAAATTGGCTGATTTACCGAACTGGCTTGAGGAAGCTCAGCATGACCCTTGGGCAGGCGAAGCTTCACTTAGTTGTCTTCGGTGTGTTCTCTGAGGGGAACGTCGAGAGGAATCTTCGTCTCAGACTTAGAGAGAGGGGATTTGACCTTAGCCATTTCCTTCTCAAGCTCTAGAAGGCAAGTCATGTTCCAATTTCTTCTCTGCCGACTTGAGCGGCTGACTTTGTATCCTGGATTCCACGGTTCAAACCAGAAACGTCGACAATCTTGGTTTATCAAGCGCGCTTTTAATGAAGTTTGTGAAGCAGAAGTCTCGGACGCAGTACTCTCAGCAACAGAATGGAGTAGGAGTTGAGAGCACATCCTTGATGGTATCTGGAACTTCTGCCATAATGCCATTTCTTCATCTTTTGAGCCGGCATCAGATTATGTTGGTGGGTATTTTATGGAAGATCTGACCACGCTAACTTGGACTACCGTAATACCCCGCGTACATCCCGCACTTTTATACAGTGCAGCACCTATGTCAATGAGGGGGTGCGTGTTATCAACGGGTACATAAACCATCAACCTTTTTACATCGATACCACGGGCAGTAAATTAAAAACAGTCGTTAGTTGTTATCATATATTCAACATTTAAGTACCCCCAGGAGGAAAGGACGGCACATCCATCCACATTAAAGGGGCTAGGGAGGGTGAATTGAAATTGATACGGATAAACCAGCCGAGGGGAGCAGTGTTGGCACGAGCTGGTTTCTGCTCTCATCCCGACTTTTGACAAGTGAAGTCATTAAATGGGCACCAATCAGTATCAATTACAATTTACCATCGCAAACGCTTATCAAATTGTAATAAATGTTTCCTAGACTCGCTCCTCTCAGCTGAGAGACCAGGGCAGTCATATAGCTCTGCCACTTAATTGCCGGCCAACTGCCCCAGCGTACAATAAACGGGGAATTGTAATTTACATACGGGAAAGGGACTTGGGGAGGGGGTGCGTATTATCTAGGGGTGGGGGTGTACACGGGGTAATACGGTAGGCGATCAGTCTCTGATGGGGTTGGTGTCGCAGCTGATTCCACCTCCATAGCGTCATCTGAGAGGCCAGGGGCTCCCGCTGATGTCTCAAGATTCTGGAGAAGACGTGGAACTTCTTCATTTAGCCCTGCGAACATTGGTGTCAACATTCACGGGTAGCTTTAGGTGCTTGGGGTTATCAAGCTGACAGCTTCACTTGACGCTGATTCAGATTTGCTGGCTGGAGTAGAGGAAGTAGAAGAGAATGCAGCACCCGGGGGGGGGGGGGGGGCACGCAGGTACAGTTGATGAAGGGAACACATATTTTAACTTTAGATGTTATAATCCTCTGCCTGTTTAGCGGCAGCAAGTGGCGGCACCAAACTCGGTAGCCCAGTCACTTCGGAGGTCACTCGGTGTCAGAGCCGCGTATATTTCGTAGATCGTAAGGGGATTTTTACCCCCCCCCCCCCCCCCCCCCCCATCGTGCCTGGGTACAAAATAATACCCATCTTTTACAAAATCGCGGACATGCGGAGGTCTTTAAAAAAGACCCCTTCTGCGAAATGCGAAACATGGGTGCGGCCCCCCTCTGTACCTAAGTGCCCCCTCTCGGGTAGCAGCAACTGTAGTATCACTGAGCCGTGGCAACTCAGTGACCCACGCAGAGATTAGACATTGGTACATAATCAACAGTTACGCAGAAGAAGTTCCAGCGCGGTAAGCAGCTATTCTGCTATACCACATCACTCCCTTATTTGTTTTTTAATGAAGAGCTAATGGGAGTGGAAGAAATAATTGGTCAGAAAAAAAATGAAATTAACAAAGAATATGCTTGACAAAATTTTCATATAGGCACCCCCCATTTAACAAAAAATATTTTTGGATGTAAAATCTTCCTGAAAACTTCCAGATTTATAAGAAAAGTTTTTGACTTGACGTTGTTTTGGTAACCAAAATATAGTTGTACAAAAATATGTTTCTTAAAATAAGTAGCAAGAATATGATTTACTACATCTACGTTTATTTCCATTTATTCACACAGGTCGACCCGATAGACTCTCTGCAGAATCTATACAGTGCAACCCAACCAAAAAGTGATGTATGATAAAGCTATCTGTATGTGGCAAATGTAGCATGTGGTGGTTCGGTATTGATAGATACAGAACCACATGCTGAAGAAGGTAGAGCAAGATAGGAAAGATGTGATTTCGGATCAAATTTTGCAAGATTTCCAAAATCAAGAAAATGTTTGCTCCTAGTGGCGACAATTGTCAGTACAGGGAGGCAGAGACAGGTTAGATACCGTAAAGAGTTCTAGCATTCTGGTTGCATTGCCCAGCTCCTTAAGGATAGACAATTAAGTGTCCTTGGAAGCAAAATCGTCATCGGGACTTTGTCCTTGGCAATGGAGGACCATGACCTTGGAAAAGGGGGAAGACATTGCCTAGAGAGGAGACAGGATAGTGGGAAGAAAAGCTTTCTGCATCTCATGACGGGTAACCCGACAAGAGCAGGACAAGCCAAGAGCCTTAGCACAGGAACACCCGTGTGAATAGTCAAGGCCAATTCCGTTGAGACCTACACACTTGAGATGAGAAAGATAGTTCTGAATAGAGTGCAGAAGAGAGAATCCCCCGGGAGCTTCATGGGGATGAAGGCCCATAGTAAAGAAGACACGTCCTCGGGCATCATTCTGAAGATGAGAAGGTAGAAGGCCCCAGAAACGCAAGAAGACATAATTGGCAACAGTGGCAACCAGCTCAAGATTGCCGGTGCGGAAGCGTTTTTCCAACTCGTCTAAAGGGGAAAGATGTTGCCTGGAAAGAGACATGTCCAGGTGCATGTGAGTGTCTATGAAAGGGATAGGAGTAGGTGCCTAAAGGCCAGCCGCAGGAGCCTGAGGATGAGGGGAAGAGGAGATCTCAATGGGCCGACAATAGAGATCCATAGGACAGGTATAGGTGCGTAACCGCTCCCTATCCTCAGGAGAATGGCGAGAAAGAATGAGGATGATAGTCTCCCAGTGGGTGAGATGGAAGAGAAGAGAGGTTAGATCGAGAAGTAGGCAGAAGCAGAAACAAGTAACCAAAAAATAAAAAGAACTGATCTTCAATTTTGTTTGGTCTAAACAACAACACTGGGGCAGCCATTTGCTCAGAAAAGCACATGGAGGCGGCCATGTTGAATTCAGCAACCAAAACAAACATTTTCAGTCTTGAAGATCATCAAAGTACAGAAAAAGTAGATAAGGACTAATGAATGAAGGAAGACGTTTTTAAAGAAGAATGCCCCCAAACTATCCTAATCTCTTATCCCTACTCTCTTTTTATTTAGCTAAAAACGATCACTGTAAACTTGAAAAGTTCCAACATGATTATAGTAATAAATGGCATGCCTTGCTGTGACCCACAGATCAGAGATAAGCAGAAATTACTGCTTTACCAAGCCATTGTAGTATCACTGAGCCGTGGCAACTCAGTGACCCACACAGGCATTAGACATTGGTACATAATCAACAGTTACATCAGATTATACATGGTAATTACTTACCTAGATTAATGATCCGGTTGCAGATAAATGTCCATTCGCTTCGGCTGGCAGGGCCATTTAGTTACAGATACTAGTAGAGAATAGATAATCTTTGTTTCAAGTCGGTACTTAATTACCTGGTAAATACGAGCTGCCAGGGCTCTTGACCAACTATATTAATTGACAATGAGCTATATATTCGTCTTTCACGGCATGACACGTTATATGTTTATGATTTTGGAGAAAATCATTAGATACTCCTGCTCGTCACTGGCATTTACTTATAGCAGCAGAGAGTTCACAAGTTCTTCTCACTGAACATAATATGTTTTCCAATCCTAGGTATTTTCATAGCAATGCACTATAATCATACTTTTAATCATTAAAATGTTATCAAGCTCGAGTCACTTAATAGGCTTGGTTGCCTGAGTATCTCAGTCAGCTGGCCAGGATTGCAATCACTTGGCTGAAATTAGCTGTGTCAAATTTACTACTGTAACGTAACTGAATGCAGCTGAGTCTTGTGAAACCAGACTCCCGTGACAGAGCAGAGCACTAGGGGAGTCAGGTTCCACAAAATTGACTTCCAGCAGTTAGATAAAATGTAATATGGAACAGACATTCTACAACTTACTTACTGGTCGATTTGCCGCCAACGCTCAAAGTGATTCCCTCATGGTACTCCGTTCATCCGGTTCGTTCTACCCGGAAATCCGCAAGACCTAATTATATGCATAGGCTATTCTTAAAACGACCCGGATCAATGGAGCGAAGGGAGAGCATAGAGGGGCGACTAAACAGGAATCACAGCTGAATCACAGTGTGCCTGCGTCGGGGACACTCCACAAGTGGAGTCAGGCCGATGGTACCCTATATGTGCACATTTCCTGTAATGCTGGTGATTCAATTCTGCCTGACTGCTGGCAGGCACATCACTACGCCACGTGAGAAGTGGCGCCACCAACAGACATATATACGTAACTACGCAGAAGTAGTTTCGGCGCGGTAAGCAGCTATTCTGCTCTACCACACAACCAATACTTATCTTACTCAAATCTTTCACATATGTTCTCTAATGTACATTACATCATTCCTGTGAATTTCGTACCTAACTGTAATGTTTAGATATACTGACTTCTAGCTATATTCTCAGTAACCCAGCGGGCACTGGACGTACAATGTACGTACATTATACGTACAGTTTAGGTTCGCACTCATGGACGTACAATGTACGTACATTGTATGTACGGTTTAGGTTCGCACCCTGTACCAAAGCGGAACATTCGGATTACGTACGGTTTAGGTTCAGATAGATTTTCCCCTAACTATCAAAAATCAATATGCGTACTGTTCTGGTTCACACTTGGATGTAATACGGGTCTGTACGTACTATGTACGTACATGTCCGTACGTATATTGTACGTAAACGAACTAGATACGGTAAATACAGGTAATGTCCTTTTTTGAGAAAAGTGGGTAGATAGTTATGGCAATCTCCATTTCAAATTGTTTGAAAATTCTCTAAAATTTATTCCCTAAGTGTCTACAATACCAATAACCATGTTTGAGCAAGAGAATTGATTATAAAGCCTGGAAACTGAATGTAGGTCACATGGCATGATTTAGTGCAGAATCAAATGGTATAAGTTAACTTCAGATTCAGACGTGGTATAGTCTTGAACAGAATACTCCTTCAAGGGGAACACTGATCAAGGAATCCCTACTTATTTGTACTTATTTCAAATGATGATAGGGAAATCCTTTGTGAGATTCACTTCAGAATTTCCTTATATGTAATGTAAAAACTCCTACTTTGATCCAGTTTTGGTATTGGACGTACCCCATACGTCCAAAAAACTTTCATTCCGAATGTTATCCGTACCAAATCCGTATGTATGGGCTTGTACGTACAATAGCTAGGGGTGATATTAACATATCCCACCTTATATACATTAACATATCCCACCTATATATACTCACCGTTCACTACTAATAAGTATTAATACTTACAACTAGTAGAAACATCCATCCCCGCATCCATCTCAATGGTCGCCATCTCCTCTCAGTTCAACTTAGTAGTTTTTATACTCGTTAACAGATGGCGCTTCAGTTTTTGGATTCGTTTTTGAAGATTTAGAGTATTAAATGAACAAAATTCAAAGAGGCAAAAGTGTTGGCCACAACCGGAGACCGCGTAATTAGTTAATCGAGGCAGTCCAGCCTATAGGCTATAATCATGCATATTGATATATCTACACATATAATATGATATAAAAAAAGATACTATATCAATGAAATTATTGATAAAAAATGATAATTACCTTGTAAATGAGGGCCAGTTAGTTTGGAGGTGGTCATATTCGACTCGCCATAAGTGGCCTTCCTCCCATTTCGGTCATGTGTAAAATAGCTAAAGAAGTCTATTTCTATATAGTCAATACATGTAATATGGCAGGAGCTTGAAGGGAAATGAGGCGGGAAAAACTAGGGCCCCTTACGTATGTGAAAGACAAATGGCCTGACTAACTCCCCCAAATGTGTTAAACATAACTCTTCAGATTTAGGTGAATTGAAAACCATTAATCCTCATTCCCAACTGAAACAGATAAACAAAAGTACGATTTTTCTTCCCAAAGTGTGACATTTTAAATTGTTTGGAAAAACAAAGAGACGTAAACACCATTTTAAAATCTTTATTGTCAATTTTGTTATTCCATTAAAGAAACAAATATGATATTTTTGATATCTTAAATTCCGATTATCTAGCTAAAATTGAAAATCGGGTATTGCATTTCAATATCTTGATTTTTCATTTCTTATCTATAATTGAAATTAAAAAATCAGAATTCAATATCTCATTTTTTCAATTTCTTGGTAAAACGGAAAATTGGAAATCTGATTTATTTATCTCAATTTCATGATATTGACTTAAAACAAAAATTTGAAAATTAAATTTCAATTTCCTATTTTTCATTTACCTACCCCTAACCACACATTTTTTCTTAAGGCCCTTGATATGAGGGACAATGTCAGTTTTGAATCGAGTAAAATGCCAAGGAACTTTGTTTCCTTCTTTACAGGAATGGGGTTATCATAAAGTACTAAGTAGGGATCTGGATGAAGACCCCACCTTCGACAAAAATGGACACATATGTATCCCGAGGGGGGGGGGGCACTTGGGTATTTAGGGGGGTGCATACGTTTGTTATCAAAATTAAAAAATACCCCTAAAGCACTGATTTCTGGCCAAAAAAGCACCCTTATTTTAATAAAACGCTGATTTTTTCCACAAAATAAACACCCCTTTTTTTTATCAAAACACTGACATTGGATGAACGGGAACACGTAGTTTAACTAAAGATTTTATAATCCTCTGCTTGTTTAGCGGCAGCAAGTGGCGGCAGCAAACTCGGAAGCCCTGAGTCACTTAGGGAGTCATTCGGCGTCAGAGCTGCGTATATTTCGTGGATTGTAAGGGGATTTTGACCACCATACTTCGTACCTGGGTACAAAAAAGTACCCTTCTTTTACAAAATCGAGGACATGCGGAGGTCTTAAAAAAAGACCCCTTCTTCCGCGAAATATGTAACGAAGGTGCGGCCCCCCTCTGTACCTGAGTGCGGTAGGGTAGCATTTTATCTGTCAACCTATTTCTTTTTATGATCAACAGTTTCACCAGCTGTATAAGAAATGGTGTTGACAAATCTCTGTTTGTGGATGACGTTGGTGTCTCATATCGATCCAAACACATGCAAGCTACAGAAAGGCAGCTCCAACTCTATCAGAATAGAATAGAAGATTGGGCTGATGACAATGGTTTTTACTTCTCCCAATTCTCAGGTATAGGCTCATCCATCCATTGCACAAACAGCAAAATTGGCGATGAAATATCAAAAACTCAGAAGAGTCCCGGTGACAGTTAAGGGCAGAGAGGTTGAACTTAGGAAAATCAATGTGTATTCTCTTGTTGCACCATCCAACGATCCTACGAAGTCCATCAACACCTGAGAAATAAATGAGAAATATAAACAGTAATTTCCTAGATGGCTATAGGAATAGTGACTGGATTTTCATGCATTGTAGGAATTTATGCACATTTCTGTGAATTTGGCTTGCGGCCCGCCGGTGCAGCAGTACAATGCATAGAAATCCAGTCACTATTTCTACTACAACATGGATGGGTACATTTTGGGATTTTTTTCTCATTTTCTGGGATATATGCTTGCCTGTCCTTCAGTTATAGTGTTCCATGTGTAACAGGGGAGGGCTGCAAACCAGGAGTTTTATTTGGCGGTGATCTATGGGGTTGAAAACCCTCCCGCTGTCAGAGTAGTTAATTATGTAGCAAAATGAGGTACCAAAAAAAATATTTTTATCATATTTTTTCTGTATGTTTTATGTATCATATCAAAAAAGTACCAAAAAGATATTTTTTTTTTGTATCTCCAATTTTCATTGATTTGCGTAGTGTATCTTTTTAGTTTTTTTCCGGACTCAGTTTTTACTAGTGTATCTATTTAGTATGTTTCTGCTTCTAAGTATATCTTTTTTTGAATTTTTTAAGTACTTGAACATGTTTGCCGATGCGAATGTACCTTTTTTGTATCTAAAACCGTATCTTTTTTGTATTTCACCATATCTTTTTTGTATTTCGCATTATCTTTCTTGTATCTTTTTGTTCCAAATTCACACGAAAAAGTGCTTTTTTATATTTCAGAGTAGTACTTTTTTGTATCTTTTTTTGCTATGGATAGTGTGTCTCTATGATGGGCCGAACTAACTGAAATTACCCAGAGGGCTCTCCCAGATCCTACTGTTTTAGGGGGACTCCCTTTACTCTATTGAACTAGGGGGACTCCCCTAAATCTGAGGAATTACTGTGATTCTCTTAACTATATTGACCTAGTGGGATTCCATTGATCAGGAAAGCCCACTATAAACTATACAAAATGATCAGTTCATTTTTATTATTCCTTGCTAATTATAGGCTGATCTGGGTGGCTTGCCCAGATCTAGACACCTATTTGTGACTTTCAAGTTAACACAGATTAATAGATTATATTATATCTAATCTAGTAGACAAGGTCTTGCCCAATGCTGTCTGAACTAGATCTAACTTCAATTATCTCCAATTACTTCAGGGCTCCGCCCCACAATATCAATTACTACAATTATCCTAGCAATATACAGAAACAACCAAAGAACCAGTCTAAACCACCTATATTTACTCAAAACTACACCAAATTGCTATATTTCTGCCTACTAAAACACACCCGATAGGAAGACTCAAGAATCCAACATGGCTGCCTACATCTACAGATTACTCAATTCCCACTCCCCACGTTTTTCTCTAGAAACAGGATTCCCTCCAAAGGACAACCCACTAGAATATAGCGAAATGGGACAGGGAGATATAATCAAACAAGGGGCTAAAACTAGACTGACCGATTCTCACTATTTCTGGCACAAAAAGCAAGTTTTTTTTGCTGCCTGGCTTGACACTCATGCTACGGATAGAATTCTCTGCAACAACAAAACATATGGGCCAAACGTCCTTGACCCTCATGAATATTAATGAGTTGTAGTGTCTAAAACTGCCGCCAGATAGGCCCGCCACAATTCTCCCACCTTGTTCCCAACCGACCCGGGTGGTTAAGACGTAAAAACTCAAACAATAATAATTTGTATTAGAAAATAAGTATGGCAAGCATTCCACGCAAATAATGACTATTCACGGATATCCGAAATTAAGCTGAATTTTGGATATCCGTAATTCATTTACGGATATCCGAAAATCATTTACGGATATCCGCAATTCATTTACGGATATCCAAAATTCATTTATGGATATCCGAAATTCATTTACGGATATCCGAAATTCAGCTGAATTACGGATATCCGAAATTCATTTACGGATATCCGAAATTCATTTACGGATATCCATAATTCATTTACGGATATCCAAAATTCTTTTACGGATATCCGAAAATCAGCTGAATTTCCAATATCCAAAAATCATTTTAACATTGCATCAGCTCCACCTTTTGAGAGAATTCCATTTTCAAAGTATCAATACGCCACACATATATTCAAGGTGTTAAGTCATCTATTTATAACTGTTTTGAGATATTTTTTAATTACTTTCCTCCTAAATAGACTTAGCTTTAGGGTTATGAAAAGGTTAATACACGTTTATACACAAATTATTTAGATACATATCATTTTATTATTGTAGAAAACAGGTGGTTTGGAATGCAGACCTAACTTTCCCCCACGTATGATGTAGGATAACACGAACAAGAAGTAGTTCCCCATAAAAGATTGAATAATCATAGAGACTGTCCTTTAAAATTATCATTTATTTCAATGAAAGTTGAGACGGCCAGAATTGATCACTCTCTTTTGTCAATAAATGAAAATATAAACTTGTTTTTTAGTAATATTTTGTTTTATGTAAGCAACGTTTCTATTGGCTTAGAAATTGGTATGATGTCATTATTCTGAAATTCGCGGTTGCACCTCCTCTGAAGTACCATCATTGCTCATCAACTGATGTATTTCATTTAAGAACTGAGAGTCTTCCCACATTATCATTCATGCTGAAATCGTCTCCGTTGGGCTACCACCTTGTCGTGGTGGAGAGGCTTGTGTGCCTTTAGGATCCTGAGAGCTATGCTGGTTGGGATTTCTAATCCCTGGTATGTTCAACCATACCAGATAGGTCGATGGGGAGAGGTCAGACTAAGATGTAGTCCCCGTACCTCCCGGTTGGAGGCAGCTTGTTTGCCGTGGGCTGCGGCCTGTGAAATTGGAAGACGGGATCCTGGTGGTTGAGGGGTGATGGATCTACGGATCTATTATCTCCAACACGCCACTTTGGCCCTTATTTCATCTAGACAGGCGGTCTGATTTGGCTCGGTCTAGATCAATCGGCTGGTAATGCCATGCCCTAGGGAGAGGTTGACGTGGTCGTTCAACTTAGCCGTTGTTAATGACCATCTTGATCTCTTCCTAGAAGGCGATTGCTCATGGGCCAATCAGGGTTTGTACATGTCTTTTTATTTGTATAAATTGTGAGTATATCCAGTGTGTATCCCTGTTTACATGTGCGCTGATGGCACTGCCCCGCACCTCTGTATACCCCTTGTTGGAGTCGAAGTAAGGCTGGGGACCACAGCGGACGAACAATACATCTCTCATATGGCTTCATCAAAAAAACCAAAAAGAACATTAGAAGATTATCTATCCGATGATGACAATACCTCAACAAAGAATTTCTGGCCACACTTTTTAGTGATCCAGCCCGCATCTCCAGAAAAACTACTCACCTCTTTATCTCCCTTTGCCATTGCCAAAAGCATCCAAGGCTTAGCAGGTACACCAAAACAAGTGAAACATCTCAGATCAGGCGATATCTTGGTCGAGGTTGAAAAGGAATCACATTACAAAAATCTTATAAAGACGTCAATGCTAGTCAATGTTCCAGTTAAAATATCCCCCCATAGGACACTGAATACCATCAAGGGTGTCATCCGGTGCAGCGAACTGAAGTTTACTCCCGTGGAAGACATAGTTGACAATCTTAAAGAGCAAGGTGTTAGTGAGGCACAGAAAATTATAATCACAAAAGATGGAAACAAAATTACAACTGCAACCATCATCCTCACTTTCCATGGGAGTACAGTTCCTTCCGAAATCAATGTAGGCTTTTTGAAAGTTAACGTTTCCCCATTCATCCCCAACCCTCTGAGATGTTTCGGTTGCCAACAGTTTGGACATCACAAAAACACTTGCAAAAATCCCTCAAAATGCCCAAAATGCTCCATGGATGACCATGGAGATACTCCTTGTGATCATCCCATAAAATGTGTCAACTGTTCTGGTGATCATCCCGCATACAGTAGAACCTGCTCTAAATGGATTTTTGAGAAGGAGGTTCAATCTGTTAAATGTAAACAGCAAGTGCCTTTTCCAGAAGCTAGGAAAATAGTCCAAAATAAATCCAGCACTGAAAAGAAATCCTATGCTCGGGCAGCAACAGTTGACAAACCTCAGTTCTCATCCATTCAGACCCAAACCGACATCACCTGGCCAATCAATGCAACAGACTTCACACTTCTTCCTACACCTGAAAAACACATCACTCCAACTCCATCTCATGCAACAATGTCTACACAAACAGTAAATGAACCATCACAACAACCTATTAATATCATTGAACCTACCACTGCAAAAGCAAAAATCCCTCCAAAGTCATCACAAAATAATAAATCGTATACACGCAAACCCATCACTGCCCCTCAGGGTGGCAGTCAGGAGCCTAGGAGAAATTCCTTAGGCTCCAGACCATCCAAAGGTTCATCTGATCCTCTCTCTCAAATCCGCAGAGAGAGGTCATTTGAAACAATGGACTGTGAGGATGTACCAAAGCCACACCAACCAAAGGCGAGAGTACACCTCATACCATCAAAATGACACTTTTATTGATTTTATCCAACATATCTCTTTCCTTTCTCCTTTTTCTCACCATGGCTAGTGGCTTTATTATTCAGTGGAACTGTCGAGGACTTGCAGCAAACCGGCAGGAACTTGAACTATTAGCTCAAAAATATAATGCTCCTGTCATTTGTCTCCAAGAGACAAACCTCAAAGATGATCAAATGACTTTAAAAGGTTATGTTGCTCACCATAAATCTGGAAGAATAGATGATATGGATAGAGCACATGGTGGTGTCTCAATATTTATCAAAAGCAATCTACCTCAAAGTGTTGTAGATGTGACCTCACCTTTGCAAGCGATTGTTGTAAAGGTGACTCTCCACACTACAATTACCTTCTGCAATCTTTATATTCCCCCTAGCACTGCACTTCATCTCCGTGACCTTACACACTTAGAAAGCCAATTACCTAAGCCATTTATGATTGTTGGGGATTTTAATTCTCACAATTATTTGTGGGGAGGGAATAAATCTGACGCAAAGGGTAAGGTCATGGAGACATTCATGACTAGAAGTAATATCTGCCTCTTTAATGATGATACCCCGACTTATCTGCATCCAGCAACTGGTTCTTTTACATCAATAGATCTCACTATGTGCTCTCCTTCACTTTTCATGGATTTTACATGGAGGGTGGAGGAAGATCTTCATGGTAGTGACCATTTTCCTATCATCTTAAAGAGTCATTATCATCCTCCAGATGACAGACCACCAAAGTGGCAGTTTCACAAAGCTGATTGGAATCTTTTCAAAGACCTGTGTTTGGAGGCCTTTCCTCAAGATGATCTCGATGGAGGTCTCCAGCTGGAAACATTTATTGACCAGCTTTGTGAAATTGCCAATGAAACAATCCCAAAATCAAATCCCAACCCGACGAAGCCACAGAAGCCATGGTTTTCTGATGAGTGTAAGGAAGCTATTTTAGAACGAAAGAGATCTCTTCGAGTTTTTAAGAGATCTCCAACAAATGCAAATTTACAACTATATCGTATAAAGAGTGCTAAAGCAAGACAGGTCATTCGTGCCAACAAAAAGAAAAGTTGGCACGAATATGTATCTAAATTAAATGCCAGAACGTCTATGAAGAAATGCTGGGACATGGTCCGTAAAATCAAGGGTAAGAGGGGCAGTCTGTCTGTAAAACATATTGAGAAGAATGGTAAAAAAATAACACAACCAAGGGATATTGCCAATACCATTGGGGAGGCAATATCCTTCAATTCCTCCTCTGCACATTATTCTTCTAAGTTCCAACGCATTAAAAATAGACAAGAGAGACATCCCCTTATATTCCAATCTGGCAATACCGAACCATATAATCAACCCTTTTCAATAGATGAGCTCAGGACTGCGCTTGGCAAAGCCCATGACACAGCTCCTGGCCCTGACCAAATACATTATCAGATTTTGAAGCGTCTTCCTCAAGGTTCCCTCCAGTGCCTTTTAAAGGTTTTTAATAATATTTGGGAAAATGGAGAGTTTCCGCCTTCCTGGAGAGAAGCCACTATCATACCCATTGCCAAACCAGGAAAAGACTCCAAAGATCCTAATAATTACCGCCCAATAGCTTTGACCAGTTGTGTCTGTAAGACCATGGAACGAATGATAAACGATCGTCTTGTTTGGTATCTTGAATCTTCTTCACTTATCACAGAAGCCCAAAGTGGCTTCCGGAAAACGCGAAGCACAATGGATCATCTTGTGCGATTTGAGACATTTGTAAGAGAGGGATTTTTAAATAGAGAACATGTGGTGTCTATCTTTTTTGATCTTGAAAAGGCATATGACACCACTTGGAAATATGGCATTATGAAAAATTTACATGATATGGACCTCAGGGGACGTTTACCCCTTTTTATACAAAACTTTTTATCTGAGAGGAAATTTCGAGTCAGAGTGGGGACATCCCTCTCTGACTTTTATGATCAAGAAATGGGAGTTCCCCAGGGGAGCATTTTATCTGTCACTCTTTTTATAGTCAAAATCAACAGCATCACCAGCTGTATAAGAAATGGTGTTGACAAGTCTTAATTTGTGGATGACTTTGGTGTCTCATATCGATCAAAACATATGCACGCTATAGAAAGACAGCTCCAACTTCATCTAAATAGAATAGAAGATTGGGCTGACAATAATGGTTTTAAATTCTCCCAATCAAAGACTGTTTGTGTCCATTTTTGTCGAAGGAGGGGTCTTCATCCAGATCCCTACTTGGTACTTTATGATAACCCCATTCCTGTAAAGAAGGAAACAAAGTTCCTTGGCATTTTACTCGATTCAAAATTGACATTTGTCCCTCATATCAAGGGCCTGAAGAAAAAGTGTATCAAGGCTTTGAATTTGTTGCGTGTTGTTTCCAGTACCGACTGGGGTGGGGATCGTATAGTTCTTTTACGACTATATAGGGCCCTTGTTCGTTCAAAGCTAGACTATGGATGTTTTATCTACGGAGCAGCATGTAAATCTTATATCTCTTTGCTGGATCCTATTCAAAATCAAGGTTTGAGGCTTTGTCTTGGAGCCTTTAGAACCTCTCCTGCAGATAGTCTTTGTGTTGAGGCGAATGAGCTCCCTCTTCACCTCAGAAGAGAAAAGCTTGCTCTCCAATTTGCAACTAAAATAGCTGCCAACCCAAATAACCCTGTTTATGAAACTATTTTTAATCCTCGATATGTGGACCTTTTTGCTAGAAAACCAAGAGTCATTCCAACTTTTGGTATTCGTATTAAGGAATCATTGGAAGAGTTAGATTTTAATCCTGACATCATCGCAAAATTTGAATTTCCTGAAACTCCTCCATGGACATATCCAACTGCTATGGTCAACCTCACTCTTTCGTATGCCAAGAAGGATCAAACGGATCCTTCTCAGTACATAAGTTTGCACAATGAGGTGAAGGATGTCTTCCGAGACTATGACTTCATCTACACTGATGGCTCTGTTGCAGATGACAAGGCTGCAGCAGCAGCAGTCATTGATAATTATTCTTCCATTGAACGTCTTCCAGATAAGTCCTCTATATTTTCTGCCGAGTTGCATGCTCTCTATCTAGCTCTTGATAGGGTGGAGACGGCAGATGATGATGAAAGGAATTTTATTATTTTCTCTGATTCAAAGTCTGCTCTTCAAGCCATTTCGGGCCAAGACTGGACACATCCTCTTGTCCTCTACATACTTGAACGCCTCAATTGGTTAGTACACTACCAAGAGAAAAGAATATTATTTTACTGGATCCCCAGTCATGTTGGCATTAGGGGTAATGAAAAGGCAGATGCTGCTGCCAAGGCTGGTCTTTCGAGAAGAGTCGCAAATGTTCCAATTCCTTATGGTGATTTTAAAAAGCACATCAATGTCCTTTTAAAATGCAAATGGCAGTCTCAGTGGGATGAGGCTGTAAACAACAAACTACATGAAATTCATCCCCAGTTGGGTCTTTGGCCTGGAGGTTCTCGAATCATTAGACGTGAGGAGAATTCGGATTAGCAAGAATCCGAATTGGTCACACTCATTTGACTCACTGCTTCCTTTTGAAAGGGGAAGATCCTCCACAATGTACAGCGTGTGATTGTCAATTGACTGTCAAGCATATTTTATTTGAGTGTGTCGATTTTATTGAATCCAGAAATAGACATTTTAGTGTAAATAGCTTTAGGGAACTCTTTGAAAAGGTTCCTCCAGACAGCATTTTATCTTATTTACATGAGATTGGTCTGTTTTACCGCTTGTAAAACATTTTAAGAATTTATAGTTTCTTTTGAAACAACCTGTTATATGGAAATTATATTTTGAAGTTGTTCATTATTTTGTGATCATTTTTATTCATCCATTGCTTTGTTATTGTTTTCAACAATAACAAAGGACCATTGTTTTACACAATTTTTATGGCACTAAATGGCCTTTGTGCGCCGATGTGCCTTTAAGAAATCATTCATTCATTCATTCATTCATGCTGAAATAATTAGGAAAAACAAAGTGAACTTGCTTGAAAACTACCATTCATCTTCACAATATATCTTAACAGGAAGTGGCACTACTTTTTATAGAACTCTCTAGTAAATGAAGGCAGGAAGCAATTTTCCAATATCCAAAAATCAGAGGAATTTCGGATATACGTAAATGAATTTCGGATATCCATAAATGAATTTCGGATATCCGAAATTCATTTGCGGATATCCGAAATTCATTTATGGATATATCGGAAAATAAGCTGAATTATGGATATTCGAAATTCATTTATGGATATCCGAAATTCATTTACGGATATCCAAAATTCATCTGATTTTTGGATATTCGAAAATGAATTTCAGATATCCGAAATTATTTAAGGATATCCGTAAATGAATTTCGGATATCCATAAATAAATTACGGATATCCGTAAATGAATTTCGGATATCCGTAAATAGTGATTATTTGCATGGAATGCTTGCCATAAATAAGTCTTATTGGTCTCTGATAAATACAAAAATATCTCTCTACTCTACTACTGTTCAGAACACGCCACAGGAACCTGCTCGGAGCCGGTGTACCTGGCCAGCCAGCCTGTGGTATGCTCTGAAGGATACAAAATAACCATTTCTAGACAAATATTCTCTACAGCCTGGAATGATTGGAACTTTGAGATTCTTTCTTTATAAATACTTATCCGAATCCTCAGTTTAATTTCTGACCTCACAGGGTCAGTATATGTCCACAAATTCTAAGGATACAGTCTGGACCTGCCCAATCATGACTGTTCCTTCTTAAACAAAAGTAGAATTAATGGCGATTACATGTATACAAAAAAAAACAGTACTCCGCTGACTAGAATTACCGCAAAATTAACCTCTCTACGACTAGAATTATTCAAACAGGATTGTAACTCCAAAGAAAATGATACGAAAGCAAACAAAATATTCCACAGTAACTTAAACGCCTAGGGCCAAGCCCGTTAAAACAAAACTCTGTCCGATCTAATAAAACTGTTAAATACTAAGATTTTCGCACTACGGTAAATATCCGTTCAATAACAAATATTCTCCTTAAAAGTCTCTGGTTCCATAATTTCCCTTGTCTCCCTCTGTCGTCTAAATAGTGGGCTTGCCTAGGGTAGGACGGCTGAACGCAGCAGCCAAACGGGTATTCTCGTTCTACAATCGCTCCTTATCCTCTCTGGCAGCCCGCAACTCTGCCTTCAGGGACGCCAGTCTCCTTTCCCTGCTGTCACATTCTTGGCACCCTTCATATTCCGTTTGAGTCGCTATTTCTTTCGCAGGCTTTTGGTGCATGATCGCTGAACCAGGCTTGCCCTCTATCACGCAGTTGGTCTTCGGGCGACAGCCACCACCCCCGCTGCTGTCATCCTCATGTCATAGGAGGCTCTCTCTACTCCTACTGCCGTTATGCTCCCAGTGGACGCCCCTGTAGTGACCGTTGTTGGTTTTGTACACACTGAGGGGGCCCTTGTAGCCACCGGTCCACTGGCTGCAGCTCTTGGTGGCTCCTCCAAGCAAAATCGAACCCCTCCTCCCTGGCGCACCATAGAAGGGACTACGCCAGATGTTTTCCCCTGGATTACCAGCTGGCCTGAGGTCTCGGCGGCATCAACCTGGGCTCAAAGAGCACTGGCACTACTATTGGGAGAAACACTCTCGTTGGAATTCTGACATCCGGGAGCACCTGCACCTTGATATCGCTGCGGCATCCCATACGTCCCCGATGACTCAGCACTTTATCCGAGCTAGCCTTGCTGTAGGTGCAATCTTTTCCATTACAGAAGAACATGTAACTGGGGTCATGATGTTTAACATCAAAATGACGCACCAGTAATCACCATTGCCCGAACTCTGCTAAGGCCTACCGGTCCGGCCTGCACAGGTAGCCACCAGACACCTGTACTCTCCAGATTTAGGGTTGATCCAATATGCAACCTTGTTGTAACACTAACCTGTATATCTTGTTCAGGTGAGAATTTTCTAGTGTATACCCCTAGTGGTGGACGGACTTCAATCGGGAACCCATCTGCTGGCTCGTTGTCCCCTCTGTTGCAGTAGTTGTATAGAGAACGGATAGGAATTAATTAAGGTTGCGCATATTCTAACTGATAAGGGTAAAATATGCCTGTTCATTAAAAGAAATTGCTGCTAAACGAGGTTTAGATATTGATAAGGCCTAAAAATGTTTGCTTCATTTTACCCTATCCTACATATTTTTCTTGTCTATCCTCTTTTGTTATTTATGCCAACACTATGGCAAAAGCAAATCCCTAAAATCACTAGTTTTAATGCCATTTTTTCTGTAAGTGCCCCCAAAACGTAGCATATCATGAGAATATGCAAACATAACTCACTTTCTGTATCTACACCTTCTTAGGTAGTTTACTAAACCAAAGCTATTTAGTTGAGAGTTTGGAATAGTCCACAGCGGCACAGGATGACATTGAAGTTGTGGGAAATGACAAAAATCACACATTTTTGATCATTTTTCCCCCAAAATCACTCACAGCGGGGGGGGGGGGTGCATTGAAGTCACGCTAACACAACATATTCTACGATCAAAAGCATCCTCTTGAACACATTTGTAGCACGTTTTGAGTTTCTATCACGAAAAATGAGTTTTCTGGAAGGAAATCCCCAAAAACATGCTTTTTTTAGTGATTTTCTGTATAAAATGCCCTTAAATTCACTTATGCTGCAAAATCAGACGTTTCATCCACCCATACACTAAAGCCCACCCTATGTAGAGATTATTAAGCATGGATGACGATTTGTAAGGAAAACGCCATCAAAATTATAATTCTGACATATGGCCACCCGCCTATGCTTCGATCAGCCCAAACAAGTCTGTGGCCGTACGGATCCAGATATACTGTCAGTCTGGGCTTTAAAACTACCTTTAGAATCGGGCAAACAGTATATTTTATTAATCCCTTCATGGAGTTGTTACATGTACCTACCTTTGATAGGCTTATATTGCAAAAATTGATATTTTATTTCCAAGCTGACAGATTCGCGTCAGCTTGCCGAACCACCACCATGTGACTAATCTGGTCACGCTGGTGGCGCCATCTACTGGTTTGATACATAGTGACTCATTAGGTCACGCAAGTGGCGCTGTCTATTGTTTCGAGACGGCGTAATTTTTATCAGAAATGGTCCTCCAGACCCCCGTATCTGCCTGGGTCATGCATATGCATGCCTAATTATCTCGCACGGCCACCCAGAGGGACCCAGACAGGCGGGCGTGCAAGTGTTTGCGGGCGCCCGTACGACCCCGTCAGGAATTAAATGTCCCTACTGTGGGGCCAAGCCCATTAAAACAAAACTCTGTCTAGTCTAATAGAACTGTTAAATACTAAAATGTTCGCTCTACAGTAAATGTCCGTTCAATAACAAATGTTCTCCTTAAAAGTCTCTGCTTCCATAATTTCCCTATGTCTCCATCTGTCGCCTATATAGTGGGCTTGCCTAGGGTAAGACGGCTGAACGCAGCAGCCAAACGGGTATTCTCGTTCTACAATCGCTCCTTATCCTGTCTGGCAGCCCGCAACTTTGCCTTCAGGGACGCCAGTCTCCTTTCCCTGCTGTCACATTCTTGGCACCCTTCATATTCTGTTTGAGTTGCTATTTCTTTCGTTGGCTTTTTGTGCACGATCGCTGAACCAGGCTTGCCCTCTATCACACAGCTGGTCTTCAGGCGACAGCCACTACGCCCGCTCCCATCATCCTCATGTCATAGGAGGCTTTCTCTACTCCTAGTGCCGTTATGCTCCCAGCAGACGCCCCTGTAGAGACCGTTTGGGGTTTTGTACACACTGATGTGGGCGGCTCCTCTGAGCAAAATCTAACCCCTCCTCCCTGGCGCACCATAGACTTGGCTACGCCAGATGCTTGCCTCGGAACACTCTTGGGCTCTAACCTGGCTGACCCGCTGGGTCTCGGCGGCATCAGCGTGGGCTCAAAAAGCACAGGCACCACAGTTGGGAGTACCACCCTCGTCGGAATTCGGACTTGCGGGAGCACTTGCACCTTTATATCGCCGCTCCATACGTCCCAGATGACTCAGCATGTCTTTGCGGGCCTTGCTGAAGGTGCACCCCTTCCCCGTACAGAAGAACATGAAACTGGGGTTGTTGTGTTTCACTTCATAATGATGCACCAGTGACCGCCATTGTCCGAACTCTGCAGGGCCACCAGTCCGGCCCGATCATGCAGCTATCGGGCACCTGTAATCCCTAGTTTTCGGGTTGATCCAATATTCGGCCGCCAGGTGGACCTGCCCCCTCGACTGGTCGATCACGAGGCGGTCCACCGCCGGTCTCGGGGACATCGCTGTAGATACACTTGGTATTGGAATCCGGTGGAGCCACAATGCCAGTATAAGCTCCTAAAAGAGGAGGATGAGAACCTAGAAGAGGAGGGTGGGGATGGGAGGCTGGAGGAGGAGGATGAGAGTGAGAAGCTGGAGGAGGAAGAGGCTGAACTGGAGCAGCCGTAGTTGGAAGAGAAGCAGTAGGAGGAGGAACGACTGTAGTCGTAAGAGATAGAGAACAAACTGTAGTCGGTGGAGGAGATATGGTTGTTAAAGATACCGAAGAAGTGACAGGAAGAGAGGGAGTTGCGGGGACAGAAGGTTCCGCTGAACGAGTGTCCACCGATTCCACCTCTCGGACCACGAGACAGGAGGAGAGAATGGGTGAAGAAAGAAGAGTAGCCTCCCAATTGGAGTCAGCAGACATTGGGGAGAAGATAGGACACAGACCAAGATTCTCCTAAAGGAGGGTTTCCTCAAGAGAAACTGCGGCGGCTGCCTCCGCGCCAGTATTAGGGAGATCCCAGATGGAATTCAAACTCCAATAGTCGGAATTCAAACAAAGGACAGAGCTGCTGAAGCACCTGGGGAGGAAGAAGAATTCCCCACAGGGGCTGCAGAAGAAGGGACCACAAGCTTGGCAGAAGAAGAAGATACCACAGCAGTGGTAGAAGAATTTACCACAGCGGTGGCCAAAGACGTAGTAGTGGATACCACAGCAGTCGTATATTTGACCGCGCAGGTTCGAATCCTGCCAACCATGCCATTGTAGTATCACGGAGCCGTGGCAGCTCAGTGACCCACACAGCCATTACACATTGGTACAGTAACAGTTACATCAGATTATACATTGTTACTTACCTAGATTGATGATCCGGTTGTAGATATACGTCTGTTCGCTTTGCCTGGTGATTCAATTCTGCCTGATTGCTGCCAGGCACATCGCTATGCCACTTGAGAAGTGGCGCCACCACCCCACATATCCAGAACTAAACGGAAGTAGTTACGGTGTGGTAAGCAGCTATTCTGCTATACCACAACATTTAAGCTTTTTAAAAGATAAACTTACCTAGTTATAGCCGACAGTGTTTTGGATACCCTGTTTTCTGCATCCCTAAATGTTATCTGAAAATAAGAAGTCCTCATTAAGGTCTGACACTTTTAGAAATCTGTTTAATTTTCCTGAAACTTTACATGTGGAAAGAACATAGCACACTGATCTCCAAATAAATTAAAAATCATGGGGTCACCGACTTAGAAATATGATAATCACTATAGCCACAGCATTCAGTGTTAAACACTCTCTTTTAAGATAGGCAGGTATAGTCATAATGGTACATATTTAATACAAATCTGTTTTTGTAACAATTTCTTTTCACAATTGGCATTGGTGTCAGGGAAATTGTAATGCATCATTTTAGTTTGTTCTATGCTCAATAGGTGTCACCAGTGTAGAGTATTGTAAGACCTTAAGTTATATAGCTTAAAATCTATTAACCGGATAATTGGACACCCAAGCTATTGAAGGGAAAAATGTCTCCCCTCCAAAATTATGTTTCTCCTGAAAATACATAATAGCGAGGTAATTCGTTAGTGAAAGTCAGGAATTATCAAATACTAGCAGGCCCCTGTGCACAGCACAGGTTTGGATTCTATGTCCTATTCAATGATGTGCAGGAGGTTTAGAAAAAAAATTAAGTCAAGGTATACTCCCCCACCCCCTCCCTAAATTACACAGTATTTTTAAGTAAGGGCAAAATGAACGTCAAGTGGAAGATGAGAGGATAATTAGTGAGTCAAACATAGAAAGAATTACAATAAAAGAACGCGAGAATCAGCTTCCAATCAATTCACAGAAACTCTCTCCCCCCCCCCCTCCCTTTTGCACCCCCTCCCTCCATTACTATAGAAGTCACAAAAGTCTCAGTGGAATATGAAATGGACTCGCCACCAGCAGATCTCGCCAGGTGACCTGTGGTATAGGCTGCATTAGGGGGTTCCACTGATATACCCTGCTTGTAACCAACAGACACTATTTTTCAACAGTATGGCTGTCAATGGCCCATGTGCAGCACTGATTCCACTGCAGACATGTTATTCACACTTGGCAACACCATGTGTGTACACTGTGCACATTTTCTAGGATATATGTTTGCCAGTCCTTCAGTTAGAGTGTTCAATGCAACAATAGACCCATTGCATCGCAAACTGAAATGCGCACTGCCCTTTTGGAACGTTAAACAATGGACAGTACAATGGTACACTATAGTGTGACATCATCCCCAAAACCATGTATTTATCAGAATTTGTGTATAACTACAACAATTGATTTCCATGGCAACCTTGTTGTAACACTTACCTGTATAGCCAGTCTTTGTCCCCTCTGTTGCGGTAGCTGTATAGAGAACAAATAGGAATTAACTAAGGTTGCGCATACTTTCACTGATAAGGGTAAAATATGCCTGTTCATTTAAGAAAATTGCTGCTAACCGAGGCTTATATTTTGATAAGGACTAAAAATGCTTGCTTCGTTTTACCCTATCCTACATATTCTTCTTGTCTACCCTTTCTTGCCAACACTATGGCCTGTATCCATTTAGTACATCCTATTTTTTGCAAGTGTTGCATACCAGGTAGTGAACTTCATTTCGGAACCCAAAGAAAACAATAGTAGATTCATAATGATGATGACTGTGTAACCCTACATAAGAGATGCTCCATTCAAAAGTAGGATTTGAGTGATAAAACTATAGAGGCAGAGGATGAAACTAGCTCCTTATGGGGTGTGTGCGGGGGGGGGGGGGGGGGGGGTTGGGAGTTGACCCAGTGGGACAAATGCGGTTATGTTAACGGATCTAAAACAAACAAACAATCAAACCAAGCATGTGGTGTCTATCTTTTTCGACTTCGAAAAAGCTTATGACACCGCTTGGGAATACAGAGTTATGACCAATTTATATCCTTTGGACATCAGGGGACATTTACCCCTTTTATTCAAAACCTTTTTTGTGGTTGACATTGGTGTCTCACATTGATCAATACACATGCAAGCTACAGAAAGGCCGCTCCAACTCCATCTGAATAGAATAGATGTGGTGGTGCGCATGCGTGGCCGACGGAAGCAACTTTTGTTTTCTCTCGGCGAAAACTAGCTCTAACTTTAAATTTTCTCAACTACAAAACGTATTTTTGTGTAAAACCTCACTAGCCTGAGTAGTGAGATATCATAGCTAAATCGTTCTATCAGGACACGTTTGTAAACTCGCATATTTTGGCATATTGACAACTTTTATCAGAGCAAACTTTAGGGAGCACAGGGCAGTAGCTTGGATCAATCTACTCACGTAAACAAGCAACCGGAAATGGCTCGAATTCAGCTTATCCTCATCATCATACTTATGGCTGCTACAGCCTACAACACTACAAAGGATTCTGGGTGGAGGGACTCATCAGTGACATCACACCTGCTTGGCGCAGTGAGGACAACCAGCTTGTTAGAGGGGAAATCAGTTGGAGGGGGAATTGGCAAGAAAAACGGTAGGCTGTCTTTTTTGTACATTTCTATGGTGCTCTTGGCCAACTCCAGCTATGTGGAACTGAATCCAGGACGGAGTGTGAATGGAAAACCCACCCTGAACTCTAGCCAGACATCCCTGCCGGATATAGAAAGTGTTAGGGATGACACAATATGTTTTTGTGGGGCATGTAAGGAGGCAGTTACCTGGGAGTGTAGGGCAATCTTCTGTGACTCTTGCGAAACATGGTACCACATTGGCTGTCAGAATGTCAATGATGATACTTATGAAGACCTTCGAGCAACAAGCTTTGTGTGGTTCTGCGTAATGTGCGAAGGGCCGAACTACAGTACCACCCTTTTTGATCTGCAGGGGGTAGAGCATGAGAATAGATTTAGCTTGTTGGGGGATAGCAGCATACTTGGCATCGACGACATCGACTCACAGGAAAACTTCAAACCAAAACACACATCATCCCCGGTCAAAGCAAAACCCAAACCAGCTCACAAATTTCGACCGCTTAGAGTTATAAACGTTAACTGTCAGTCACTAGTAAACAAGAAAGCACTTTTCTATAATCTTATGGACAGCTCGAAACCGGATGTGGTTATCGCGACCGAGACCTGGTTCAACAACGATATCAAGGATGCAGAATACTTTAACTCTAACTACACTATCTTCCGCCGCGATAGGGTCACTTCCACTACAGGAGGGGGGCTCATCATCGCTGTCAACAGTGAGTATATTAGTGCCAGAGACGAAACCCTGGACTCAGATACTGCCGAGATATTTGGGTCAAAGTCAACATTACTGGGTGTAAAACCCTACACATAGGGGCCTGCTATCGCCCTAAAACTGATGACGCTGAATCACTCGAGGCTTTAGAAAAGTCTCTTCAACGCATCGGGGATAAAGGGGTTATACTACTCGGAGGTGACTTCAATCTACCAGGATGGGACTGGTCCAATGGCAGAATAAAACCGAAATCGACCCATCTAAGATCCCATCAGAAATTTGGAGATATTTTGAACGACTATGGTCTCTCACAAGTCGTACACACACCTACTAGGGGTGAGAATACCCTTGACCTGATTATAACCAACAGACCTGGACAAGTCAACAGAACGCAAGTTTTACCAGGAATCGGAGACCACAATATCCCCTACATTGAATTAGAAACAAGACCAACACGGAACAAGCAGATTCCCAGGAAGATATCGCTCTACGGGAAGGCTGATTGGGATGGCCTGCGTCAGCACATGCTCCGTGCTGGAAGGGATATCGCCGAGAAAGAGGCCTCGTCTAACACAGAAGACCTCTGGTCCTCGTACAAGGAAGCCTTCCATGATGGAATACAGACGTACATCCCACAAAAAACATCAAAGTCTAAGGACTCCTGCCCATGGGTGGATTCTGATCTGAAAAGGCTAATCCGACAGAAGGACAAGGCCTACATTGCCAGCAAGAAAACAGGCAAGGTCTCAGATGAAACCAGGTTCAAGGAGCTCAAGAAGACAACACAGCGCCGTCTTCGTAGAGCATATTGGAAACACACCGAGGGAATAGTCACACCACAAGAATCGGATAGCAATATCTTCTGTAGTATGAAACGCTTTTGGACTTATATAAAACATAAGAAAACAGACTACAATGGGGTATCCCCCATCAAAGTAGATGGCAAACTTGTCACAGATGCCAGGGGAAAGGCTGAAGCTCTCAATTCACAATTCCAGTCCGTTTTTACTCGTGAGACGGAATTTAACATCACAGCTCCAGACTGGAATGTTCCACGCCTCCCCGAGATCAACATAACAACAGAGGGCGTACTCAAGCTTCTGAAAAAGCTAAATCCAGGCAAGGCAAGTGGGCCTGACAACCTCGGACCTAGAGTTATTAAAAGAATTGGCTGATGTACTGGCTGACCCTCTGACGAGGATATTCAGGAAATCACTCCAGGAAGGCCATGTTCCTGCAGACTGGAGACATGCAAACGTGGCCCCTATCTTCAAAAAAGGTCAGAAGTACGACCCGGCCAACTACAGACCAGTCAGTCTTACATGTGTCACCAGTAAAATCATGGAACACATCATCTGCAGCAGCATTATGTCCCACGCGAACAACCATGGGCTTCTGTATAACCTCCAACACGGATTTAGAGATCGGCGATCCTGTGAAACACAACTCGTAGAATTCGTACAAGACGTGGTGACGAACATGCAGAATGGTCTTCAAACAGACATTTGTGTGCTTGACTTTTCAAAGGCATTTGACAAGGTTGGTCACCGGTGCCTCATTGAAAAGCTAAAATGGTACGGAATCCAAGGCCGGACCAACGCATGGATTGAAAGTTTCCTGTCAAACCGCACCCAATCTGTAGTAGTCGAGGGAACCGCATCCGACCGGGTACCAGTGCTGTCGGGCGTCCCACAGGGATCAGTGCTGGGACCTTGCCTCTTTCTTTTCTATATAAACGACATCGCTGATGGCTTGACCTCAACAACCCGTCTTTTCGCAGACGACACTATGATATACATGGCAGTCAAAAGCGAGGCTGATGCTCAAATTTTGCAGCAGGATCTCCAGAAGCTAGAAAGATGGGAGTCCGCCTGGATGATGGAGTTCCACCCCAAGAAATGCGAGATCATCAGTATTTCCAGAAAGAGAAATCCCACCAAATACCAGTACACACTGCACGGCCACGAACTGAAGCACGTTCAGGTAATCAAATACCTCGGGACATCCATCTCGCACAACCTAAGATGGGACCAACATGTTGACAACATCGTTGCCAAAGCAAACAGAACTCTAGGATTCTTGAGAAGGAATTTAAATATCGGGAACATCGAGGCAAAACAACAAGCCTACTTCTCACTGGTAAGACCAATCCTGGAGTACAGCTCGACAGTCTGGAATCCACACACCGAAACCCTGATCAAAAAACTGGAAGGGGTACAGCGTCGGGCAGCCAGGTTCACTCTGCACAGATACAGACGTACATCTAGTGTGGGGGATATGCTTCAGGGTCTCGAATGACAGTCTCTAGAGGATCGCAGGAGAGTAGCGGACCTGAACATGTTCTACAAGATCCACAATGGTCGAGTCGCAGTTGACATGCCGGACACACTCATCCGTATGCACCAAGACACGGGCAGCAGGAACAGGAACACACAGGCCTATCACATCACAGGCTCTCAGCGGGAATATCACAGAATGGCCTTCTTTCAAAGAACCGCCCGGGAATGGAATAAACTACCGGAGGCAACAGTATTGAAGAAGTCACCCGACGCCTTCAGGAACGCCCTGTCTAACATCTAGACATCATTAGAGGTACTCCACTGCTTGTACCAGTGATAGGGTGTAGCGCCCCTACCTTGAGGAGCCCTGGTAAATTCAATATTTACTTTTTAACAAAGTAGTACATGCTTTCCTAAGGCTACGTTTGCGCGCCCGTGTCATAGTCTTCAACCAATTGAAGTTGGATACGTAATAGGAAGAAGAAGAAGATAGAAGATTGGGCTGATAACAATGGTTTTAAAATTCTACCAATCAAAGACTGTCTGCATGCATTTTTGACGGAGAAGTGGTCTTCATCCTGGTTCTTTTTTTTATTTTGAAATTACTCAATTGTGTAAAACGATTTTTATTTCATTTTCTTTTTTTGAAATAACAAAAACTGAACAATTATACAGACATACTCATAAGTTTTAGAGAAGTATCTTGTAGTCGCATGTGACGTCCAAGTGGACACTAAGCTCCAATATGTGGACACTGCCCTGGGTGTCACTGTGACATCGCAAAATGTCCAACTGGAGCAGTTCCAATTTTATCCGCTAGGTGTACAATTATTTATTAATGCCCTCTCGCCGTGTGTACATTAAAGCACAGATGGAAATCAGTCAATTTAAAGTTTAACCTTATAAATCTTCCATTTTAGACATTGAAGAGCACTTACAGTGCCGTTTATACACTCCTGGTGTGTGCCTCCAAAGTCGGCCTCACTATAGCTAGTCGTGGACAGATAGGGGTCTAGTAGTCTGTCCACCAAGTGCAGTTCCACTTTTGTCCGCCAGGTGCTCAAGACACTCGGCGTGTATAAATTGAATCACAGCAGGAAATCACTAAATTTGAACATTTACTTAATAAATCTTCCACTTTAGACGTTGGAGAGTACCAACAGTGCCGTTTATACACTCCTGGTGTGTGCCTCCAAAGTCGGCCTCACTAGTCGTGCACAGATAGGGGTCTAGACTAGTCTAGTAGTCTGTCCACCAAGTGCAGTTACACTTTTGTCCGCCAGGTGGTCAAGATTCTCGGGACACATGTGGATACTCTCACGTTCCATGAAGGAACTTCCATATGGGACAACAATGTCTATCTTCCTGAAAGATTATAATATTGTATGAATTAGTAAAAAAATGACCAGTATGTAAATGACATTCAAGGGACAGCCAAAGAATTATCTCCAAAAGTAGGAAAATACAAAACAAAGTCACAAAAAAGATAGATAAAGGCCATGATCCTGGACAATTGCTAATATGTGATAACTTAACAGTGGATACTCTTATTAAGAATACCATTAAGGAATGTAATGGTACGGTAATTTTTAGAAACTTTACCGGTACCAGTACTGGTTAAACTTGAATTAATAGTATCCAACCATAGGTGTTTATCCAGGGTGCAATATAGATTTTTGCAGAGTGACGAGCTGCCCCTAAAATCTACTTGCCCTGCCTGCACTTCCTCTTGCCAGTATGCCCTGCCACTCTTTTGGACAAAGGGGAGTTTCACTCTGGCCAAAACACTAGTTGTCGTGCAGGGCAAGTTAGGGTCTTTTTCTGCTTACCCGATTACTGTTTATTGCCAAATTCACATGCACGGGGCAAGTTGTTCTGTTGCACGCTGTGTGCATTTAAAATATACTTGCCTTGGCCAATGGAGAAAGCACAGATTTTATATCCATTACAAATACTGAAGTAGATTTTTTGAAAGTGGCATTAACCTTGGCATGGTCTTCGCAGGGATTGACTTAAGTGGGTGTCCGGGCGGTATTCACGCCCTGAAATTTGTCCGGCCGACCCAAGACTGACTATCATTTATCATATGAGATCGCCCGAAAACCGACCAGAAAAATTTTCTTAAGTCAATCCCTGCTTCGCCATGATTTCAAAGATGCCTGTCCAAAACAGCATTCACAATGTTTCTGCCCATACAGGCTTCGCTACAAAACTACATGTAATCCTAATACCAAGTACAGTTAATGGCCTATTGTACAAAAAAGGCAATTTACACTTCAGACATGTCTTAGAAGATGGAAAATATTGGATGTGGTTAAAGCCTTAAAGGTATTTCTATATATTTCAGGGGGGTTGGGGTGACATTCCTACAAAGTACGATCAGTATACTTCATTTTTTCCCCCTAAAATATTACTTACTTGTTAAAGGTAGTGTTTGTGCTTAACCTTCTCCTAGATCTGTTGAAAGTGAAACTGGTTTGAGGTGTTTCTGCAGGTGAGCTACTTCCTGCCATGGTAGATGGCCTGATCGTCGTTGGTTGGTTTGTCTCCAAGCTATACGATTCACCAACAACTTCATAATGGCCACCACTTGTTAGCTTATCAATAGAAAACTGCCCATTACCATCCGGGAACTTATTATGGTCATCAAGCAGGTAAATAGTGTTTGCTTGCACCTAAAAAGAGATACAAGGGAATCAGTCACTGGTTTACAGATCTAATGAGGCATTAAAAATATGAAACAAATTAATGGATTTGACAATACAACCCTAAGGGGCTTCCATGTCTAGGTCAGTATATCCTTTTCCAATACACAGGGGCACGGTTCCGTCCGCCATCTTGGATCTGCCATTTTTGAGAGTAAAATACCACGTGATATGGCTCTGAACGTGGTACACATGTTATGATCAAGCCGAAGGAAAGGAGGTAATAAATGGTCTTTTTTTCAATGTGCATGAACTCTTGATGCTTAGACCATGCTAACACACTATGTGACCAGGGACCGACATTAGCGGTTGTCCGATTGCCCGGGGCAAGTGCAAGCCCTAAAAAACGTATTTCGGGCAAGTTAATGGCCGAATCTAAAAGCCCGAACGGGCAAGCAGATAATGCAACTTACCCCATGTAAAACGGCCCAAGCTAGACCGAGATTTTCGCCGTTACTTCGCCAGAATGATCACCACAACGATCGCGACCGCCATTTTGAAATCATTCAAGTTGCATAAGGCAGTGCGAACGTTCGTGTGGCTGGCGTGGTTTCAATTAGCGCCGTCAGATGGCGCCCTGAATTGGTGTAATAACCAATCAAAATGCTTAATTAAGCATTTTGTTAGCAAGGTGATGCATTGGTTTGCATCACCCGCGAAAGTACAAGCCACGTGCACTGTCTGACTGTGGCAAACCTCACACATCATGGCAAGGCAGCTGACCTTGACAGATTGCAACTTTTTGGGCCCCAGGGCAGAGGAAAGGAAGAGAAATGCCCAAGAAAATAAACGAAAATATGAGGCCAAGCGCCAGAGGTCATTTCTTGACAAATGGTGTGTTGACTTCCCTGGTCTTATTTATAAAGAGGAAGAAAACAAGATGTTTTGTGGTGTTTGCTGCAGGCACCCATCTCTGGCTGACAAGACAAGCAGCCTCTTCACAGGAAACAACACATTTCGGATTCAGTCTTTGCAGTCCCATTGGGCCTCAGCAAATCACATCATGGCCCAGGCTAGGGACTACCAGGTACGACAGGCTTGGCAAAAAGAAAAAAAGAACAAACTTGAAAGAATATGGAGAAAAAATAAGATTTTAAAAAGTTCATAGAAAATGAAACAAGAAAGAAAAGTTGAATAAAACATATTTGTCATTTATTTTTTGTAATCATAATGTAAATGATACAAGAGCCCTGTTTGGCCCTTGTTCCCCTCATGACCTCACGCTAATGCAAGATCAGGAACCCCTGTTGTGTCCAGCCCTTCACTAGAGTGCATATAGTAATTGGTCTCTCACTACATATCCATTCTTTTCTTCATCTGAGATCAAATACTGTTACATCACTTAATTCGGTTCCTTCCCCGATTAAAATCAAACTATTTAACCCATTGATTCACACACAGAGTTACTCTAGAATGAAAGTATTGTCTGCTACTCTCATACTTGAAAATAACTTGGATATATAACAAGTTCACAAAATATTTGAAAAAAGATTGTTGCTTGGCTTATGATCAAAATTTCTCCTATGACTTTTAAGTGTTTTCCAGAAAATGCTCCAGTAGGAAAAATATTTCCCAAACCACCAGGCCTGGTTGGCTGCTCTGGGTGTTAATGGGTTAATCACTCATTCACTTAACAAGGCATAAAAAATGAATTCCTTATCTTTAAATATGGAAATGGTGTCATCTCACTCATCATTCAAAAAACTATAGATAGAACAATTCTGAACTCAGTGGTTTCAAGCATAAAAGGTATAATAATCCTCAAATCATTATTATTTAATTTTATTATCATTATGACCAAAAATGTTGATTTCCTTTATGCAGGGCCCCCGCATAGGGGCATTAGACAAAGTCATTGATGGAATGAGACGGGACAACATCGAAATACTTAAGAAGCTATTTAGGACGGTCTACCACATCGCCAAAGAGGAGAAGCCTTTCACATATTTTCCTACGCTGGTGGCTCTACAGATCGAGAATGGGTCAGACCTCAGGCGACTTAACAGCTATGTCAATGACCAGGCATGCAGAAGGTTA
Organism: Maea johnstoni; assembly: GCA_963942565.1. Taxonomy (NCBI): domain Eukaryota; kingdom Metazoa; phylum Annelida; class Polychaeta; order Spionida; family Magelonidae; genus Maea; species Maea johnstoni. The sequence goes on along the minus strand of OZ012695.1, from coordinate 2,200,090 downwards.
GCACTAAATTGGATTCAATCATCAGGATTTGTCTAATTCGTCAATAGCATTTAACACATTGTGACCGTTTACATGGGCATGCCAAAGATCTCCTAAACCTTAGATAAATAAAACAAGTGGAATATGAAACCAGCTGGTCAACTTGAACAGGCTAGTTACGGTAGCTGCCCTCAGCGAATAGCCCAAAAGTCATGCTCTGCGCATGCTCAGATAATGCTGGCACTCCATAATGTAAATGATACGAGAGCCCTGATTGGTCCTTGTTCCTTCAATCATGAGCTCACGCTGATGCCAGATCAGAGACCCCTGGCATGTCAAGACCTTCACTATAGCACATACAGTAATTGGTCTCTTGCTACATATACATTATATCATTCCAGTGTGTACTTCATTCAATTATTGGATTTTCCTGCTGCGCATTTAATCTTTTTACCTAAAAAATTGTCATAATTTAGAATAAATTTTCTTAAATTTATGTCTTGAACATGATGCAGATGTTTGGATTCTTATAAGTAATGGCCTCCTCTCTGAAATGCAGGATCGTTCCGTACATTGCACAGACCGTCAGAGAAGAGATACTCGCTACTGTCACTGATGCCAGCTGTCTGTCGGTTCTTTTCGATGGTGCTACTGACTGTTCTGTAGCCGAGATAGAGACTGTACACACAAGAGTGCTGAATCGCAACGGAGAGGTAAAGGAGACCTTTACCGGTCTGGGAGAGCTTGAGCACGCCCATGCGGAGGTAGTTCGAGCAACTTTAACAGTGGCACCGGCCGATGTTTCCTATATGCTATGTCTATTGGCCTACACCACCGTTAGAGTTCCCAGCATTTAAAAAAGTGAACTTGCGCCAAGAAAACTGGGCGCTCATATTTATAACCTGAAACACCCCCCAAAACCAGTCACGTTCGTATCCTACCTTATTTCTTTGTATAATTACATCTTTATTTGATGAAAATCCGTAGCCTGGTGCCTGTATGGCACACTGTTAAAGTTGAGGCGATCAGGCTTGTGGAGTTTACGTCTCCATTGGCGGATGCTTAATATGCACGCATGCGCACATGAGAAAAATAAAATGTAGAGAAATATGATAAAGGTGGGAAATGTTAAAAATATGTTGTGCCAAACCTGAAATATGTCTTATTTTTCACGTTGGGCAGCTCATCCTCACACATCCACTGCTCGCTTAGTTTTTAGCTGGGGATTCCCTTCTCATGTGCGCATGCGTGCATATTAAGCATCCGCCAATGGAGACGTAAACTCCACAAGCCTGATCGCCTCAACTTTAACAGTGTGCCATACAGGCACCAGGCTACGGATTTTCATCAAATAAAGATGTAATTATACAAAGAAATAAGGTAGGATACGAACGTGACTGGTTTTGGGGGGTGTTTCAGGTTATAAATATGAGCGCCCAGTTTTCTTGGCGCAAGTTCATTTTTTAAATGCTGGGAACTCTAACGGTGGTGTAGGCCAATAGACATAGCATATAGGAAACATCGGCCGGTGCCACTGTTAGAGTTGCTCGAACTAATGCGGAGGGTGTTTTCAATACTATCGACCAAGTATTGACGGGCGAGGAACCTGATTGGCGCACAAAGATAATAGGAGCTGGAAGTGACGGTGCTTCTGTGAACATGGGCCGAAACAACAGTGTCTCAACGCGACTAAAGGCTGAAGGTCGAGAATACCTAGTCTTTCCACACTGTGTGGCTCACCGACTCGAGTTAGCAGTTGCCAGTGCGATTAAAGAAGTAGACCATTATAAAACCTTGCAAGATGTCCTGAAAGCCCTACACAAGCATTATCATTATTCCCCAAAAGCCCTTCGTGAGCTGAGAGCAGTAGCGCAAGCTATGGAAGAGAAGGTGATCAAGCCAACACGTCTATCCGGAACCCGCTGGGTACCACATATTCACAAAGCCTGTGAAAATCTTGTGACGAGTTTCAGTGTGATCGCTACACATTTCGACCATGTGGGCCAGTTAGGACCAGGTGAGAATTATTCAAGAATTGTACAAAAAAAGTGACAAAAATTTTTAAGGCATTACATTGATTTATTTACATTTTCCAGTTTATTATTATCAAAGGTTTATCATAGTAAAGGTGTCTGACTGGACTAGGTTTTTCCTACACTGTGTGGCCGGGAGATTTATAAATAGAACCAATAGGATCGCCCTGCGTAGCTGTTTAACAGATGGTTTTCTCATTAATTGATTTATTTACATTTTCCAGTTTATTATTATCAAAGGTCTATCATAGTAAAGGTGTCTGACTGGACTAGGTTTTTCCTACACTGTGTGGCCGGGAGATTTATAAATAGAACCAATAGGATCGCCCTGCGTAGCTGTTTAACAGATGGTTTTCTCATTAATTGATTTATTTACATTTTCCAGTTTATTATTATCAAAGGTCTATCATAGTAAAGGTGTCTGACTGGACTAGGTTTTTCCTACACTGTGTGGCCGGGAGATTTATAAATAGAACCAATAGGATCGCCCTGCGTAGCTGTTTAACAGATGGTTTTCTCATTAATTGATTTATTTACATTTTCCAGTTTATTATTATCAAAGGTCTATCATAGTAAAGGTGTCTGACTGGACTAGGTTTTTCCTACACTGTGTGGCCGGGAGATTTATAAATAGAACCAATAGGATTGCCCTGCGTAGCTGTTTAACAGATGGTTTTCTCATTAAGTGAACGGGACTACATGAAAAACATGGCTGCTGCCAGGGGCTGGGCAGGATGATGGCAATATGCAAAAATCTCCCCTCATGGGATCACTGACAGAAAAAGAAGGGCAGCATCCTGTTCTTGATTATAATGAAGTGTATTACTTTCATATAAGCTGATATGTATGCGAGCCTTTAGAGCCCCTTTAGGACTTTGCTTTTTACTTTCAATTTTTCAGGAAAAGCCACTCCAGAGGTGAAGGGGCGCGCCACTTGGCTAACTACCAAGTTCCGGGATTGGCGCATTGTCCGGTTCATCCACTTCATGGTCGATGTGCTGGACGCTGTGGGTCGGCTGAGTGAAAGGATGCAGAGAGCGTCAGCTACGTGCGTCGACTTCCTTGACGCATTGGAATCATGCAACCTTGAGCTCATTCATCTGGGACAGGCTCCGGGACCAAAGCTGGAGCAGTATTACCAGAGCCTAACGTGGGGGGAAGATATGGAGGGCTTCGCGACTTGCACGTTCAAGAACTTCGCAATGAACCGTTTTGAACGGAATCCAGATCACCAGGACTTGAAGGCTGCAGTTGACATGATTAGAGACAAGATCAACGGAAGATTGGACGACCCAAATGATCCGACAAGGCTTGTCATCCATCACGCTCAAGTCCTTGACACCAAGATCTGGCCCAGGGACCGTGAAGACCTGGCTGCATTCGGAGATCAGGCCATCCAGCAACTGGCTAAACACTTCCGCATCCCACTGGAGCGCATGACATGCAGGATGGACCTCCTTGCAGAAGAGTGGACCACAGTCAAGGCACATCTTTCTCAGCGAAACTTCAATGGTCAACTGCCTCCTATCAGTGCCTTATATCAAGGTGACCAGAATCGCTACAAGAACATCATGAAGCTGGTGGGAATCGTGCTCACCATTCCAGTATCCAGCAGTTCCTGTGAGAGAGCTTTCTCAGCCATGAAGAGGGTTAAATCGGACTGGAGGAGCAACCTTACCACAGCCATGCTGAACCATCTCTTGACCGTTGTCATCGAGGGGCCTGAGATACGAGACTTCCCACTGGAGAGGGCTGTCGAGCTGTGGTGGAGGGGCGGCCAGCGAAGACGCAGACCAATGTTCCTGGACGAAGACCTTCCTCATGAAGATCAACTGTTCATGGCCATGGCAAATGGTGGCATTTAGATGGCATGCCATTGCGATTTTCGAATGAGTCCAGGAAATTGAAGGACTCGACAATGCCAGCATGGCATGACTAAAACATAGCCCCAAATAGTTTACCAGGGTATTTTATACTTAAACCCAAGTTCCCTCCACTGCCAACTTTCATACATCGTACAAGAATAGATGTATATTGCTATTCAAACACATCCTCAGATGCATGATATTGAGGCACTGGGAGCAGCCATTTTAGTCTATAAATAGCTTATCTCTGGGTGTTGATACACCTATATAGTATCTCTGGCTGGTCAGGTGGTACACATATGCCATTAGCAGTAAGGTTGCTATGTATGAAGGTTGGCAGTGGACTGTTGGGAACTTGGGTTTAAATATAAGATACCCTGCTTTGTAAAGTTTCCATATGGAAGGACTAGCCTATGGTGGGAATGTCCTTTAAGCATGCATACTGATATTTGCAGGTGCTACTATGTTTTGTTATTATTATAATTCAGTCATTTGATTATACTGACTTAAGAGTGGATCACAGTTGAATTCAGAAAGGTCAGCCCCAGTAGCAAGGGGGTTTATTTTCATTATGTCAGAATGATGATTTTGAAAAAGGCTTTCAAAGTCTTTGACTTTTAGATTATATCCATATGATCATGGTATGAGTTTTTTTTTGTACTGGACTGAGGTCTGAATATTAATCCATTTCATTGGATACTCATATGTCTGTAATGATATCCTCATCTTACTTTTTTGTATCTAAACATGGTGAGAGTCAGACCTGCAACTTGAACCAGTATATCTGAACTTAAGTGAACTTGTTGAATGTTACTTTTAAATGGTGTCCTTTAGATGGTATGTGATTGTGATGTTTGCACTAATGTTAAAGTTAAGCATGCTTACTGAATGATATTTGAAGGTGCTATTATGTTTTGACATATAATTCAGTCATTACATTGACTTAAGAGTGGATCATAGTTGGATTAAGAAAGGTCAACCCTGTCCCAGTAGTAAGGGGGTTTATTTTCACTATGTCAGAATGATGATTTTGAAAAGGTCTTAAACTTCAAAGTCTTTGATTTTGAGATATCCAAAGTTAAACATGCTTACTGATATTTGAAGGTGCTATTATGTTTTGACATGTAATTCAGTCATATTGACTTAAAGGACACTTCCACCATGATCAATAAAACAGAGGCCCAAATAGTTTTGCCCCCATTTTGTGTCTGTTAGAAGGTGTATTTGAACAGCAATATACTTCTTGTATGAAGGTTGGCACTGGTGGGGACTTGGATTTAAGTAGGGAATATCATAAGAAACTATTTGGGCCTCTGTTTTCTTCATGGTGGAATTGTCCTGAAAGAGTTGATCACAGTTGAATTTAGAAAGGTCAACCCAGTACTATAGTAAGGGGGTTTATTTTCATTATGATTTTGAAAAAGTCTTTCAAAGTCTTTGACTTTTAGATATCCATATGATGAAAGACTTTTTTTGTACAGGACAGAGGGTTGAATATTATTTCATTCTATTGGATATCATATGTATTCATCTTATTTTTGTACCAGTACACCTGAACTCAAGTGAACTTGTTGAATGTTACTGTTGAATTTCAATGTTTGAACTTTAATATGGATTTTGGGTCTCACAAGACTATAGGCAAGGTTGAAGCTTATGCACATGTCATTCTTTACAATTAGGTATTTGAGATGCTACTTAGTCAGAAAATTTCTAAACAAAACTTTAAAGGCCTGAGTCAGTGATATCAGGGACTTTGCGGACCTGTCTAAAAAGAGGCCTCAGGACTGAACTAAAGTGACCATGGGAAAAAACAAAGCAAGATATTAATTCAGACAATAGTATATTAAGACATTACAGGCCCTGGTTGCCCTGACATGACTGTGCTAAACGGTTGATAATATTTTCAAATGGAATAAAAAACTAACAAAAACACAGTTTTGTTTTTTCGCATCTGTAATATATATCCCTTTTTTATCTTTATTCCCCCCAATGTGTACAATACAAATTCAATGTCATATCATAATACATTGCCTTTAAGTTTTACACATTTCAATTTTGGTTTTATCAATTTGAAAATGGATAATATTTAAAAAGTATATCATTATGTGAGTAGGCTAGCCAAAATGAGTTGCCTTTATTTGTGAACTGAAGTGATAGAAATGAATCATTTAAATTTCTATGAGAATGCTGATGAAAGTTATGGTATGCGGCATTGTTCTCAGTCAATCATGTTCAAGTCCCAGGAGTGATTCCATGCAGAATTGGTTAGGAAGGATCAGCTTTCTAAGGTGAGGGAGGCAGCAGTGCTCTACAGGTACCACTAATACACCAAGGGTAAGGCAGGAGAAGGACAGCTACATCAGCAGTACACAGACAGTGCATCACAGTGTCACAGGCAGCACACTGAAAGTAGAAAGTGAAAAGAGTCATTTCAGGAAGAAAAAGCAGATAGTACCATTGTGCAAACTACACACAGTGAGATTGTCATTCTAAATTGTATGCCTCTAGAGTGTGTATTCTCATAAAAACACTAAAGAGGCATCCAACATAGGATGTCACTGTGTTAATAGTGAACAAAGTGCAAAAAAACATATATTTTTTCGGGCAAGTTCAATTTTTATTCGGGCAAGTAAAACTTGAGGTTGCTATGCCCGAACGGGCAAGTGCCTTCAAAAGTTAACGTCGGTCCCTGGTGACCACTGCACACTTGGTCTTTGTGATCGTGCATCTTCATCTCGCTGTCTCTCACCACTACCCGAGTTCAAATCCCTGCCAGGGCATGTGAGAAAGTTGCCAGTGACTTGGGGTAAGGCGATGGTCTTCGCAGGGTATTCCAGTTTCCTCAACCACTAACAACTGGCTAGTCACAACTTAGCTGCAATATCGCACAAAAATGACGATAATCAAAATTCCAAATTCCTGTGTGATTGTATGATATTTTGCCCCTTGCTGCATCTCCCTGGTACCGGTATATACTGCTCTGAAGAAGTTTAAGAGAGATATAAATAAAGTAAAAAGTATTATTATTCTATCTCAGTCCAACTCCAGTATCTATCTGCTCCACTCCCCCCCCCCCCCCCCATGATGATTCTGAAACATGACATAAATGAGAGAGAGAGAGAAAGAGGTTCTACATATTAGGATCCCAGTTTCAACTGATACCAATATCAAAGGTCTCACACGTAGACACTCACATATACATATACATGGAGAGTGAGAGAGAAAATATTGACCAAATGAAAAATAAAGTGGGAGAGATAAAGAATAAAATAAAAGAAAGCAGGCAAGAAATTCAAAAAGTGATACCATACAATCATAGTAGATCCAGTGCTCAAGCGGTGGTTTCTCAATAATATGGGTGTTAAGCATCACTAACACACCTTCATCATAATTGGAATGCTGCACTTGGGTCATTAAGGAAAATGTTGATCGCTTGCAGTGACGCATAACCCAGGCCATCGGCAGCAGAGAGAGAGAGAGAACAGGATACCAAAATTTCATGCCAAATTTGTTCCAAAAGAAAGCTAAGTGAGTAGTGAGTAGGGAAAGAAACAAAGAGGATAGTTATGGCAAGCATTCCATGCAAATAATCACTAATTACGGATATTTGAAATTCATTTACGGATATCCGAAATTCATTTATGGATATCCGTAAATAATTTCGGATATCCGTAAATGAATTTTGGATATCCGTAAATGAATTTCGGATATCCGTAAATGATTTTCGGATATCTGTAAACGAATTTCGGATATCCGTAATTGAGCTTATTTTCGGATATCCGTAAATGAATTTCGGATATCCAAAATTCCTCTGATTTTTGGATATTGGAAAATTGCTTCCTGCCTTCATTTACTAGAGAGTTCTATAAAAAGTAGTCCCACTTCCTGTTAAGATATATTCTGAAGATGAATGGTAGTTTTCAAGCAAGTTAACTTTGTTTTTCCTAATTATTTCAGCACGAATGATAATGTGGGAAGACTCTCTTAGTTCTTTAATGAAATACATCAGTTGATGAGAAACGATGGTACTTAAGAGGAGGTGCAACTGCGGATTTCAGAATAATGACATCATACCCATTTCTAAGCCAATGGAAAGATTGCTTACATAAAACAAACTAGTACCAAAAACAAGTTTATATTTTCATTTATTGACAAAAGAAAGTAATTAATTCTGGCCGCCTCAACTTTCATTAAAATAAATGATAATTTTAAAGGATAGTCTCGATGATTATTCAGTCTTATAAAGGGAACTATTTCTTGTTCGTGTTATACTACATCACACGCGGGGAAAATTAGGTCTGCATTCTAAACCACATGTTTTCAACAATTAGAAAATAATATGTACCAAGTCTATTTGTGTATAAACGTGTATTAACCTTATCATAACACTAAAGCTAATTCTATTAAGAAGGAAAGTAATTGAAAAATGTCAAAATAGTTATAAATGGATGACTTACCATCTTGAATAAATGTGTGGCGTATTGATACTTTTAAAATAGAATTCTCTCAAAAGGTGGAGCTGATGCAATGTTAGAATTAATTTTGGATATTGGAAATTCAGCTGGTTTTCGGATATCCGTATATGAATTTTGGATATCCGTAAATGAATTTTGGATATCCGTAAATGAATTTTGGATATCCATAAATAAATTTTGGATATCCGTAAATGAATTACGGATATCCAAAATTCAGCGGAATTTCGGATATCCGTAAATAGTGATTATTTGCATGGAATGCTTGCCATAGAAAATAGAGATGCACAAAGTACAACACAAAGAGAGAGAGAGAGAGCAAATTTCAATCAAAACAATTTAGGAAGATAGTCCCCCCCCCCTCCCCTTCCCAGATATACTGCAGCAATTTGATAGAGGGGAAACAGTGAGAGAGATAGAGTAACATTTTTGCGACATTTTATCATTATATAGATGCAGTTTTTGCAACATTGTATTATCTTATAGATACAGTTATATTATATTGTATGAAATACATTGTATAACAATTGTGTCATTTCAGTTGCCACTGACAACGTGGCATTTTTTCGCAAATAAAGGCATTAAATGCAAATAAAAGTGTTACCTACTGTAGGAGACCCAAGGCCACTATTTCACGGCAGCAGCGCAACTGGCACACGCATAACCGCCGGGAAAACCTTGTCCTACCACTGGGAAACTCGATATTTATATAAAGATAGCAAGCCAGTATAACATACCACTCGCAACTTACTTCGTTTCATTGCGATTTTCATTTCTACATTTTCAATTACTGTTGCAAAAGCAACAGTAACAACTCAAGATCACAGCAATATATGCCACGACAATATAAAGAACATCGAACCTATAGGACAAGTTAATAACCCCCCAGTCACCGATATGGAAAGCCCGAGGACAACAACACAACAGTAGCACGGCCCCACCAAAAAGCGCATGACAACCAGCAGATACATCTATGAAAAATCAATCAACATAGAAGAAGAATCCCAGCCTTTTTTAGGCAGAGGCCGGAAACACCTCCCGGCCACCTAGAGGACTTCTCTGTCATAACACATAACATAGAGGGCCTGTCGTCAAACAGCGAGTTCCTTCTAAGTCTGGTAAATGAATACAATCCCACTGTCATCTGCCTTCAAGAGACATGGACATATTCCCTCCAGAAAATGGACGATGCTCTTCCCAAAAACTACTCATCACAACTGAAATCCATAGACGATGACGACCAGATTTCCCAAACACACCTCACCTGCGCGAGTGCGGGAACTGCCAACCTGTGGAACTCAGAAAAAACCAACCCCTTAAAAGACGGGAATCACAGAGTTGCCGTTCTCGAACTAGACAAACAAAACCTCGTCGTCATCAATGCCTACCTCCTGCCGAGAGGGATATATACAAATGCAGTATTCAAGCAAGAAGTCGACCGGCTCCACGAGATCTGCTCAAAGTACGAAGGTCACAGTATAATCCTAGCAGTCGACCTAAACATAGACATCAACAAATAGCATGACAGCCGCTCAAAATATCTACATGAATTCCTGACATATCACACCCTCCGCGAACCAATAAAGATCACCAAACCTACGTTTTACCAACACAGTGGAAACGGCAACAGTAAAATCGATTACATCCTCATAAACGACAGACTCCGGCAGAACATTCGGAAAGCGGAATACAAAATTATAAAGGAAGACCACCTGAACATGTCCTCACACAAAGCTTTAATGATGACTGTAACGAACGCTCACCTCACCGATGAGGCGATGTCCGTAGATCAAAATTCTTTCACTTAGTCACGTTTTTATAATAGAAATTACGTTTTACTGGCCTTATTTTTGACCGCCCGTGTCTGCCATCATTTTTTTACGTCCTGTTCTTTTTTTTCTTGGCCTTGTTCTGACATTGTATGGCGCCAGAATTTGAATCACGTTGTGCTGTGATTTGCGGCGCCCCACACATAGTGCGCATTTTATTTAAAGTTATTTTAATGTCTTAATAATACTTTTCAATAAAACCTTTAGTTAAAACACTTAACTGGATAATAAATTAAGGGAAAATAGTGGGATAGGGAAAAATATACTGGGGAATGGTATCCTAGGGATGGGTTGGGGCCTCTTCACCCATGAGTGCCCCACCCTGGGGGAATATCCCTCCACCCTGGGGAGTGTATATAAGGAGCTGCATTGCTTCAAATCAGCCTCCTAGATTTATCTAAACACAAGGTTAGTTCTGGGTTTTTCTTGTCATGGAGCATGAGGGAAGGGAACTTTGTCTTATTCTTTCCTTCAAATACTTTTCTTTATGAAATTTGGAAGTTTTGACTTTGTGATCCGCCGAGCCGGATCACAGATGATCCGGCCGGATCACAGAGTCGTATTTTAGGACAATCATTTTTCTCATGATCTGCCGGATCACAGAGTCGTATTTTAGGACTTACTCGTTTTTTCATGATCTGTCAGATCGACGACTTCCGATCCGGGTGAGACGGATCCGGTGACCCTGGTGGGCCGGATCATAACTTTAACTATCTTTCCTTGTCATTTTTCATGATCTGCCGGATCGAAAACTTCCGATCCGGGTGAGACGGACCCGGTGGCCCTGGTGGGCCGGATAATAACTTTAACTATTTTTCCTTGTTGTTTTTCAAGATCTGCCGGATCGAAAACTTCCGATCCAGGTGAGACGGACCCGGTGGCCCTGGTGAGCCGGATCATAACTTTAACTATTTTTCCTTGTCGTTTTTCATGATCTGCCGGATCGACGACTTCCGATCCGGGTGAGAAGGATCCGGTGGTCCTGGTTGGCCAGATCATAACTTTAACATTATTCGTAAGGATATTTCACGATATTCCAGATTAACGACTTTTGATCCGGGTTAGGCAATTCTGTGCCAGATGGGAATTGAAATTAAGAGTTCCGGATCCCCTTATGATTTTATGGTTATGGTCGTTTTATTTCCCTTCTTTCGTTTTATCTTCTGGTGGATTTTCCTTTAACTTAACGCCAGACACTTTTTGCTTGTTTATGGGGGAAGGGATAATATAGATAAGCTGCAAGCGATAATTATCTTTAACATTACTACTTAGAGTCGCTTTTCTTCTCATAAGGCTTGCGGATTACGTATTTGCGATTGCTGAGTTTGCAATCCACCCCAGGATCCGGTACACGATTCCGGCTGTTTTCGATAATGATAAGCCTTAAGCTTTACTTCATAATGCTTGCACTTACTTACTTAGATTTTCTCGTAGATACCTCTCTATCGCTTATCGAGCTTTTGCTTATATCACTAGTATTAACTTCACCTTAGCTCTTTTTCGCTGTGCTGCACCCCTGCATGATTACTTGTACACCACTTGCACACACTAATAATAAATGTCCTATAGTAGTTTGCTCTCCTCTCCTTTCTGCCGGAAACCGTGATATACTTTCGTAGAACCTTCTCTCCTTCCACGCTACCCTAGGGGGGAACTTTCCTTAGAAAGCTTTTTAGTGCATGATAATTAGATAGCATGGCAGAACGCTACAATGGTGGCAGCGGTGGGATCCCGCAGGTTTTGGAGTTAGGATGGCTAATTTTTTTTGATCTGGCGTTCCCTGAAGTTATGGTGGATTATTTTTAAGAAATGGATTCATCAGACCAAGCGTTGTCACGTGGGCTGTTAGAGGATGGTCAGAGGGACGACCATGTGTGCCGAAAAGGGAGCCCGATTGTGGGCAAGGGTGTGCTTCCAGTGGCGGATGATGCTGGACTCCGGCAAACGCGGTCCATGAGGAGAGGTCGACCTGGGGAGGACTCTGCCGCAGGACTCCATGAGGATGGAAGGAGGGGCACGGTCAATACTGGGCCTCGGAGACCCAGATCCGAGGCTGGCGTCCCCAGCCAAGTGAAGGAGGACAGAGTGCGTCTGAGTCATTCTGTGCCACCGGCCAGAGGCGGTTCTCTTGGGGTCACATCTCCAGTGGATCGCAGCTGACAAGACCCGAGTTAACTGTGTTAGGAAGTAACTTGGATGAGGTTGATGAGAGAGGTTCGCGGAGGACATCCGTAGAGACCCTCAATGAAGGAATCGTTTTGTCCAGGGAGAAATGCCGGAGTGGTGAACCTGGACCCAGTGACAATGTTAGGAGAGTCTTGAGATCAGGGAGACCTGGGAACGCGAAGGTGTTAAAGGCGGTAAACTCTGAGGGAGGCTTGATGGACACAAGGTTTGGACTAGAGGGACCGGGTGATGCTGTTGAAGAGATCACTGGTGGCATTGAGATGTCCAGGAGACCGAAGTCAAGAGTTTCCCTGAGCGGAGCGGAGCACAGACTACAGCCGGAGCTACCGTTGGGCAGGGGAATGAGGCGGCCGTTTCGAGAAACTTGTGTCCGGATCGCAGTAGGACATGGGCGGCCCAGATCGATGTTCCAGGTAAATGCTAAGGCAGAGGCTTCTGAAGAGAGGTTGCCTGATGAGGAACAGTCAGGGCAGATGTTCCATCTCCAAAATGAGTGGGTGGAGGAGGCACAGAAGATAGGACAGTTCAGACTGATGCTCTGTGAGCCTGTGGCCATTGTGGGAGGCCCAAGAAGGGAACGGGCCGAAGAGCAGAGCAGAGCAGTTTGGACCGATGTCTGGCGAAAGGGATGTGTCAAGAGAGCCACTGAGGGAGATACTACGGCCAAGACCGATGCTCAGAGAATCTGCAGGCGGTACGGAAGGCCTGAGAAGGGAACAGGACAGGACAGAGCAGTCTAGACCGATGTCCGGTGGAAGAGGTGTGTTAACAGAACCACTGAGAGAGGTGGGACAGCCCAGACCGATGTTGCACCGGGCCAGGGCGGAGCAGTGTTGGCCGATGTCCAGACAGCAAGGAGAATCGCTGGAAGCTGAGAGGGAACCCGGTCAGTTGGGATCGAGGTTCTATCAGTTCCAGGATGACCCGCCAGTTCCTGTGGGGAGCTTGGCTAGAGCTGAGCAGTTCAGGGCCAGGCCTGATCCAGGGGAACGTTTAGGAGAACCGCTGGAGGGAGTCGAACGGTCCCGGTTCAGGACATCTCCACCTGGGGAGCAAGACAACCTTGAGGCTGATGTCTGGGGTGAGGACCTAGGAGAGACGGGCCTGGACCGCCATAATAGATGGATGGGAAATCTTGCTCGCTGCCAGGAAGAGAGTTGGCAAGATGAGCAGACAGAGGCGGGGAACCAGAGCCGTGGGCGTCCGGGCGGAGTAGCACGTGATCCTGAGTCTAGACATGGACTCCATGGGCCGGTCCGCTCTGCTATGGGCCGCGATGTTACCTTGAGTCTGCAAGACGAGCCAGAGAAAACGAAGTTCAAAATTGGGGTTGGGCATATAGAGAGCGAAGGTTTGGAGTGCCGCATGCCTGGACCCAGGATAGTCTGGCGAATGTTCCAGCCCCGTGCAACGGTCGTGGGATCAGACGGGATTATCGCAAGCCGTGTATGCAGTCGGATCGTTATGACGGATCCGTGTCATGGAATGATTACCTCGCCCATTTTGAGTTCTGCGCTAAGATCAACGGGTGGGGGGATGACGAAAAGGCTTTGTTCCTGGCGGCTTGTTTAAAAGGAGAGGAGCAGAAAGTAATGGGTGAGGGGCGATGCCGTGGAAACTATCGGAACCTTGTGCAGTTGTTAAAACAGCAGTTTGGTCCAGGACAACATGCAGAGATGTTTTTGGCAGAGCTCCATGGACGGAAGAGGAAACCAGAGGAGTCCTTGCAGGAAGTTGGAATAGAAGTACGACGCCTGACCAAATTGGCCTACCCGGAGCTGAATGATGAGGCCAGGGATCGTCTTGGCCGCATGCACTTTGCGGACGCCCTGGATAGTTGAGAGGTGAGAGTCGCTTTGTTTCAGGCCCGACCAACGTCCTTAGATGAATCGGTAAAGATTGCGACTGAGGTGGACTCGTATCTGGAGGTGGAGAAGAACAGACAAGGCCGCGTCATCTGCGAATGGTGAGGGCGGATGAACCAGATGAAATGGCCAGCCTGAGGGATGAGGTTGCCCTGTTGAGAGATCAGCTGAAGAAAAGAGAGGATAGAAGTAGAAAGAGGGATCTCTCTGATGTTACCTGCTACAACTGTAGCCAAAAGGGACACTATAAGAGGGACTGCACTGAGCCACGAAGGCAGCAGGGAAACGACAACGCGTCAGCTCAGGGGGTCAGGGGAGGACGCTAAAGAACTTGACCCAGGGAGAGACGGGAGATGTGGTGGAAGAGGATTTGGTGCAGAGCAGTATTGGGAGACAAGGGCTGTATGTCCAGGGTGAACTGGTGGGTCAGAATATGGAGTACCTGGTGGATAGTGGGGCATTGGATTCCTTCCTGAATGTAGCGTAGTATGAGGGGTTGGTGCCGGAGGGTCTGCCCAGACTGGCCGAGGTTGAGAGTCCCGCTGAGTTGGCGGATGGGTCGCCTCTCAGGGTGAAAGGATCGGTGCGTGGAAAAATCACGGTGGGGAAGCTGACCTACACGGGAAACGTGATAGTGGCAGATATCAGTGCCCCTGCCATTTTGGGTTTGGATTTTCTGATGGCCACCCGTAGTACGGTGAACATGGAAAACATGACACTTGGGAACAGAAAGCAAATGGTTTCCTTGAGAGATCGGGATGGCGTACCGATCGTTCGACAGGTCCATGTGAGCCAGACCACAATGATTCCAGCTGGCAGTGAAAGGATACTGCTGGGCGAGGTGGAGTATTCCGATGGAGTACCCTGGAGTGAGACTGGAGTTTTAGAGCAGACCGAAAGTAGGAAAAATTTGCAATGTGGAGTGATGTTGGCTAGAGCGGTGGTAAAGGTGGGAGCCCAAGTTCCCATGAGATTACCGTAATTTCGCGTGTATAAGACGCACTTTTTTACACTAAATTTAACACTCAAATA
This sequence comes from Maea johnstoni, assembly GCA_963942565.1. Lineage (NCBI taxonomy): Eukaryota > Metazoa > Annelida > Polychaeta > Spionida > Magelonidae > Maea > Maea johnstoni. The sequence goes on along the minus strand of OZ012695.1, from coordinate 2,184,828 downwards.
GGGGGTGCGTCTTATACACAAAGCTAGAAATCTAGGGTGTTTTACATCGAGTTACCAGGCCACTCGGAGATCGCCAATTACAATTATAATGCGGCGGCCAAGACAATGCGCATCGATGTTTGCCTCATCATTGATGAATTGTAATTACCGAACCACTCTCCGCTAGAATTTACTGATTACAATCCATGTGACATGCCTAGGACAATGGGTAGTGAGTACCGACACAGGGTGATACGCATTGATGTCACGGTGATGTCACATTTCACTCATCTCAATATGCGTTTTACTGGGTTTCTAGCGTTATTCATGAGGAGTTGATATCCTACAATAATTCCCAAAAGGGGGTGCGCACTATACACAAAGCTAAGGTCTATACATCATTTTAAAGGCCTAGACAAGGGGTGCGTCTTATATACGGGTGCGTCTTATACACGCGAAATTACGGTATTTAATCCTGGCGTCGATCCGGTGCTCTTGTACAAGGGTACAACAATCGGTAGGATCGTGCCTTTGGAGGCGGAGAACATTACAGATTCGTCTAGTGAGAGGCTCATCAGCTGTTGTAGGGTGGTTGGTGGGGATACTGCTGATAAGGCCACAGAGGTTCCTGAACACTTGCGGGATCTTCTGGAACGCAGTAAGGAGCACTTGACGGAATCGCAAGGACAACAGGTTGCAGGTCAGTTGTCCAAATACCCAGATGTCTTTACCAAGGACAGCATGGACATGGGGCAAAGGATCTTGTGAAACACTCGATCCACACTGGTGAGACTCTGCCAATCCGCCAGCCGTTTAGGAGATTGCCAGTGGTCCAGCAGTAAGAGGCTGATCGCCAGGTGACGGAGATGCTTGCCAAGGGCATCATTGAGAAATCATCAAGTCCTTGGGCGTCACCTATCGTCCTGGCAAAGAAGAAGGATGGCAGCACCCGCTTCTGTGTGAATTATCGCCGGCTGAACAATGCTACCGTAAAGGATGCCTACCCCCTTCCACGGATTGACGACACTCTGGATGCGCTCTCGGAGGCATCGTGGTTTTCAACAATGGACCTTGCCAATGGCTACTGGCAGGTAGCTTTGGATGACGACGCTAAGGAAAAGTCTGCTTTCCGGATGAGGGGTGGATTTTACCAGTGGAATGTGATGTCCTTTGGCCTTTGCAACGCGCCTTCAACCTTTGAGCGTTTAATGGAGCGAGTTCTGGAGGGGCTCCATTGGGAGATACTGTTGGTTTACCTGGATGACATAATCATTTATGGCAAGACATTTGAGATGGAATTGGAGAGGATTGAAGCTGTCTTTCGGCGGCTGAGAGAGTCCGGCTTGAAGCTTAAGCCGAAGAAGTGTCACTTTTTCTGCAAGAAGGTTGGGTTCCTGGGTCACGTGGTCTCGGAAGAAGGAGTTTCCACAGACCCTGAGAAGATTGAAGCAGTGAATACCTGGCCCACTCCGTCAACTGTAACAGAAGTCAGGAGTTTTGTTGGCTTGGCTTCCTACTATAGGCGCTTTGTAAAAGGGTTTGCGACTATAGCCAGGCCCCTGCACAAACTGATGGAGAAAGAGGAGGGATTTCAGTGGACCACAGAATGTGAAGAATCCTTCCGGGAATTGAAGAATCGTCTATTCAGTGCACCTGTTTTGGGGTATCCGAGGCCGGAAGGGAAATTTATACTGGATACCGATGCCAGTGGGTTTGGAATAGGAGCGGTGCTGTCCCAGGATCAGGATGGTCAAGAGCGTGTGATCGCGTATGGTAGTCGCAGCCTGAGTAGGGCGGAGCGGAATTATTGTGTGACGCGACGAGAGCTCCTGGCAGTGGTTGTGTTCTTGAAAAAGTTCTTGTTAGGTCGTGAGTTTGATGTTCGGACCGATCATGGATCGCTGCGGTGGTTGGTGACTTTCAAGGATCCGGAGGGTCAACTTGCCAGATGGAATGAGGTGCTCGGAGAGTACCAGCCAAACATCATCCATTGAGCCGGGAGGGTTCATGGCAATGCGGATGGGCTGTCCAGGAAGCCATGTGTGCAGTGTGGGCGCCTGGAGCCGGTTGGTGCTCGCCTCACTGGAGGAGACCGGAGGCCTCTGCTTCAGAGAGATCCTGGAGCTGGGATTGGGGATATAAGTTCAAATTGCCCCGAAGAGGAATCCCGGGTTCTTATTGGGAACATCCAGAACGAGCCACAGGTCAGCCTGTCCGAAGTCAGAGATGCGCAGAAGAAGGACGATATATTCGTGCACCACCTGCAAAAAGACGTTTGCCCAGGAATCCAATCTGCGGCGCCATGTCCGGGGCGTTCACGGGGGTGAGCGTCCCCACTCCTGCCCTCGGGTCGGCTGTGGAGCCAGCTTCCAGCAGAAGGAGGACCTCACCAAGCATGAGAGCGCCCACCGGAGGCCATCTCCCGTTACGATTTTGGACGGCTCTAATCAGGGCTCCTCAGGGGAGGAGTCCCCCGCCGGGCCAGCTGTCACCTCGGCCACAACATACGAGGGACTGGCAGAGGGGGCCCCAACATCTGCGCCAGCCTCACCGGAGCCCGCAGTGACCAGAGTTCCCTGGAGGCTGGCACCCACAGAGGCGGCGCCTCAGGCAGCTCGGCTGCAAAGTTACGTACGTCGGGCCAGCCAGCAGGACCCTCGGGTGAACCCGAAGAGGAGTCGGAGGGAGGCGGAGTTGGAGCGACGAAAGAAGACCAGAGCGGAACGACACAGGATATGCGATAAACGGGAGAAGAGGGAGAAGGAGGCGATGCCTAAGGGGGATGCAGAGGCTGATTGGAAGAAGCAGCAGGAGATGGAGGCGGAGAAGGACCGGGAGAGGCAGAGGGTGGCCGCGGCAGTGGTGGAGGCCTGGGAGCCAACAGGGGAGGTCGTCTTAGACACTGGTAGTGGCATCTCGGCGGTCGCGACGACAACACCAGTCTGGCTGAGCCTTCGCGTCACATCAGAGCATCTAAACCAAGATGGCTCAGTCCACCATATCACCACAGAGCTGACCTACTCCCCTATCTAGGACCACCCATTTGTTCTTTAAAAATAGAATATACCTAATTTCCTTAATATCTTAATCTTTCTTAAGTATCTTAGTAATCTTTTAGCAAAACATATGAACTTAATTCTTTTGATATATATTATTGTACGCAGCCAGCAGGGTAGGCTCTTATGTAAGTGTGTGGTGCCGCGAATCTTTTATCTTACCTGAGGTAAGAATTTCGGAAGGGGGTGTTGTAACGAACGCTCACCTCACCGATGAGGCGATGTCCGTAGCTCAAAATTTCTTCACTCAGTTACGTTTTTATGATAAAAATTACGTTTTACTGGCCTTGTTTTTGACCGCCCGTGTCTGACATCATTTTTTACGTCCTGTCCTTCATTTCTTGGCCTCGTTTGACATCGTATGGCGCCAGAATTTGAATCACGTTGTGCTGTTATTGGCGGCGCCCCGCACATAGTGCGCATTGTATTTAAAGTTATTTTAATGTCTTAATAGTATTTTTCAATAAAACCTTTAGTTAAAACACTTAACTGGATAATAAACTAAGGGAAAATAGTGGGATAGGGAAGAATGTACTGGGGAATGGTATCCTAGGGATGGGTTGGGGCCTCTTCACGCCTGAGTGCCCCAACCTGGGGGAATATCCCTCCACCCCTGGGAGTGTATATAAGGAGCTGCATTGCCTCAGATAAGCCTCCTAGATTTATCTATGAACAAGGTTAGTTCTGGGTTTTTCTCTTAATGGAGCATGAGGGAAGGGAATTTCACTTTATTCTTTCTTTCAAATACCTTGCCTTATGGAATTTGGAAGTTTTGACTTTGTGATCCGCCGAGCCCGATCACAGATGATCCGGCCGGATCACGGATGCCCTCCATCAAAATCAAAAGGTCATGCACTTACATGTCTTGAAACGTCCCTTAAGTAAAGACACTTTTGCCATTGAACAATAAATTATGCTCAAAATCTAAATATCTGCAATGAAGGGCATGTTTTTTTCAGGTACTTCAGCTGCGGTTGGGCAAAGAATGTTTTTTTACCATGAGATAAATTCCTCTAGCTCATTGGCTTTTCTGAGCAACCGTGTCAGCCCATCAATGCGTACCTCTATGCCTGCATACCAAGTTTGGGTTGCTGTAAAGAAAGACACAACCCTTGAGCCAGGGGGCCAGATTCACAGTGCGTATTGTACTTGCACAGCTGGGTAAGTTGACATGGGGAAATTATATCTAGTGGGTATTTTCCATGCCAAACGATTGTACTTATCCAGTCTTAGTAAGCTGCTTTTTTGCCCTGGACACATCTCAAAAAGTACCTAACGCAGGTATAAACTGCACTGAAAATATCTATTGAAATATTACCCTTAATGATTAACTCCAAGCTTGTTGCCATTCACTGTATACTTTGTGACTTGAGGTAATTAATAACCCCTCATATCAAATGTATTTGTGCCACGTGACTTTTCTTATTGTAGAGCTCTGATACATTAATGTCAAAACCAGTCCCCACTGAAATCTTCAATTTTGGCTTTGCTTCTTTCAAAGTTGAAATGCTCTGGCATTGCATAGGATTTTTTTCATCTATGTTTCTGCCATTTTTGGGGCCAAGCCATGATTAGTCAGGTGTAAGTGGTGTAGGAAACCGGAATGCCCAGCGAAATCCACAGTCTAACCCTAAGTCACTGGCTAGGTAGCTGCTAATGACAAATGGGTACCAAATTGCCTGAGATAAGCTATTAACAGAATCAAATGGCCCCTGCCAGTAGATGCTTTTCTTGTGTGATAGGATATGTTTAAGCAGCGATTTACTTCTTGTATCAAGGATGGCAGTTGTGGGGTCTTAGATTGCAATAGAGAATTCTCTAAGAAATTATGTGGACTTATCTTCCATTCATGTTGTATGTGCCTTTAATTAGACATTTATCATTATCGTTATATGTCATGCATAACACGCAAGGGTGAATAGTGCTCTGTGCAAGAGAAGAAAAGGCACAGATTACTTGCTTTTCCAACTTAAAATAGTCCATTTCAACTATGTAAAACCTGTAATGCCAACATTTGCCATAATAGTTATCATTGCATTCTGCATTTTTCTGTAAAAGTTAAACATTTGAAGTGGCGCATGCCCACAAAATTCCCTATATGTGAATAAAATAGTTGAATTTACTAGCCAAAAAGTCTGGGTTGTTATCATACTTCGGCCATTTCACCTAGAATTGAATATTTAAACATACCATCATGGGTGACAATTTAACATTTATATTGCCAGATCGTGACAGCTTTGTTGAATCAGTGCGAATGCTGTCACAAGATTTCTCACCATTTAGTGGCATACAAGAAGGTCAGGGAGAAGAGGACAAAAGGAATGAACTATCCGATCTACTCAAGTCATCTCTCCCTAATAGTTGGTTCATTCGCCTTATGAAGGGTATCCCCTTTCCAAAACCAGAAAAAAAAATCCCTCCAACTCCGAAGGAAGTAGCAGAAGTGTTCTTACTTCAGGGGTTGAAAGTTCACCTGAATTTTTAATAGCCAAATTAAAAATGTCTGACGAAGAAAGAGCTTCACTTGAAGAAGCAACAAGAGTACAGAGTGGCAGTAGTCTATGAAAGAACATAGACATGGTCGAATCACTGCCAGTAATCTCTCACGTGTTTATAGCATGACCCAGGGTAGGTCAGACCCCAAAAATTTAGTGGCGTCGATAAGTGGTTAAAAAGAGGAAATTTCTATGGCAGCTACAAAGCATGGTTTGTCTATGAAGGTCATGCAAAGGTTATGTATGCTTAGGTTGCCAAAAAGACACAAAAAATTTAAAACTGAAAATTGTGGCATAGTCATCAATGAGAGCCATCCATTTGTTTCTGCTTCTCCTGATCTCAAAGTTTCCTACGTCAAGGTGCGTGTTATCTACGGGTACATAAACCAGAACATTTTTACATCGATTCTATGGACGTGTGGGGCATGGTCGAAAATACTTTGGTGAGTTCCTATTGTCTATTGGCCTGTCACCATGACGACGTTATGATGATTGCCATTTTGATACCCTGGATGTACCAGATCATGTTTGAAAATAGACTTTTCCCGTACTGTTAATTGATATCACTTGCACAGTGACTCTGACGGAGCTCTATAAACACTGTACGATTTAAGCCTCTAATTCTCAATCAACGCGGGTTACGGTACAGGGGTCAAGATTCCCACTCCCCAACACCACCTGTGTGTTATAAACAGGGCATTGTATTTTACATATGGGAAAGGGACTTGGGGAGGTGGTGCGTATTATCTATGGGGTGCGGGGTGTATGCGGGGTGATACGGTACATGTCAATGCCATGGCCCAGGATTGTGTGAAATAAAGTGCCCCTTTTCCATACGAGACCAGGAACCTTCGAAATGGAAACACTTGGATGGAGGTTCTCTTTCAAAGAAATCTCCATACTACTTCCAAATTCAAGGGCAAATGGGCGTAGCCAAGTACAAATATTGTGATCTGTTTGTCTACACTGCCTATAGATACCACCATGAGGTGATTCATTTCGATCCTGAATTTAGGGAAGAAATATAAAGTCAAATTTTCAGTTTTTGGGAGGGCAATGTTGCTCCGGGACTTCTCACCTGCAAAATATTTAATGAAGGCTATGCAAATTAACAGAGTTTAATTGTTGATCATCCCTATGCATGCGGTGAAAAATGCCCTAGTACAAAGGTGAGGCAACAGTGTGCATCAAGTAAAGGACCTTTGGCTCTGTCAAAACTACCCAAAATTTACCTTTGTGGGGTCTGTGGACTAGATGTAATAGAAAAGCCTAAGAACAGGGATGAATGTAGCATAGAATGCACTGACTGTAACATGTGGATTCACTTCAAGTGCGCTGGAATAAGAAATGAAGCGGAACCTATACCAGATGCATGGCTTTGCCCCTCATGTAAATAAAGTTTTCAGGCATGAAATTTAGACAATTGTCAATTATGGGCACCCAGCTTCATAATCCCGGCAAATTAAAGACCCTGGTATTGAATATATCAATATCTTCTAGGTACCTACTAAGAGGAGAGTTCAGGGTAACATGAGTTTTTAAGGGTTATGTACCCTTGAATATTATGAACTTAAAGATCAATTCCATCATAAATAAAACTTAAACCCAAACTCAAAACGCTGCCAACCTTTAAACGACTAGTGTATTGCATATGGCAGTTGTGGAAATTTGGGTTTAAGTAGAGAATACCCTACGAAATTATTTGGGCCTATGTTTTATTCATGTTGGAATTGTCTTTCATTATTCTGTTATAAACATATATACATGCATGTGTAATAAAAGAACATGGATTATCCATAGTTCATAAAAATTGCCGCCTTTTATCGCTTACTGCAGACATCAGGTCTTGTATATAGGTTTTTTGAAGTTTAATAGTCCAGCACAAACACATATCATTTTATCTAAGTGTGGTACCATTGTGATCAATAATATAATAGTTCAGGAATATTCTTAAATCTAGCCGGCATAGTTGATTTCATAGTTTCTTTGTTAGGCCAAAAAACAAGCGATCCTATACAAGAAAACAAATATATATGAAAACAAAACAGTTATAATTGCCATCATCTTTGTTACTATGGATGACAATTGTCACTGCAGACACAATCTTAAAAGAACTCAACATTTCACCGCATGTGTGAAAATATGGATGTATTTCTCAGGATGGACTGGCTTGCCAGTCTATAACACCCTTTAGGACAGGCAAAACATTATTAAGCAGTTTGATTACAGCAGGTATTTCCCTGTAATAGTATAGTAACATAGGCAGTTAATTCCTTATACAAATGTTTTTCAGGAAGAACTGGCTTGCCAGTCTATATTACCCCTGCATTACACCCATCTATAATCTTTTGTAACTTGTATGGTTAGTCTAGAGACCGGTCCATCAGGCTAGATACAGTATTACCAGTCTAGGTACTTGCCTACCAGTCTACATCCCCCCCCCCCCCCCCCAGTCTATAGTACCCCTGCACTACCCCCACATCCAATAGCTCTTGCATGTATAGGCTTGATAATTTTTCGTAACTTGTTGGTCAGTTTCATGGACCGGCCATCCAGCCTAGAGACTGTCTTATACCAGTCAAGGGGATGGCCTACCAGTCTACATTCTCATTATGTGTTTCATTTTTCCATGTAACAGAAATATATGTAGATATTTACTTTAACGTAACAACTGACTCACCAGTCTACTACAGTAACCAATAATCACCCCCCCCCCTAACCCCTTACCCCCTAACAATTGAAAATTCTTAAAGGTCCTTCCATTTAGACGTTGATTGTATTTTATGTATTGACTGCATTGAATGAACTCATTTTATAAAACAACACTTCACAGCACAAGCAATACATGCACATTTAAGGTGACATCTCAGAGGTACTTTCATAATGAATAAGAAACAAATGGATTGGACATTGTATTCACATTAGGAGGTGTTCACAATGAGAGACTTCGCTATACCTTAGCAATGTAGGTACTGGTATTATACACCTAAGGGAAAGCAATTGGAAAATCATTCATTATTGTTGGTACGATTTATCGAAGATCTCACTATTTTTATTTCCAATATTGATGATTAGTTCCAATTTGTGAAGACCAATTCTTTTCTTCCTATTAATTGCATATGATTAAAATGCATACTCTCTCACAAAAAACATCTCAATATAACAACTGATCATCAATCACTCTGTCGGAACAATGATCAGTCCTCAAAATGTGTACCGATTCCCAAAACTAACATTCATACAGTTAGGGTGTCAGTCTGTCTTGGTGTCTGGTGCAAGGCACAAATTGCTAGTTTGGGTGAAACTCATGTCAATGAATAAGCTAGTGCAACCCATCTAAATAATTCAATCATGTACAGGGGTTGACATTAAGGGATGCCCTACTGGGCCAGGCAGGTAAAAACATGTGACTGAAGGACAGGTAAAATTCAGAGTGTGCCTGCCCTACATGGCAAGTAAGATTTCATCATGTTACTTCAGAGATACTATGACACTAAGGAAGTCAAAATTTCTTTCACAACAGTGGAGATAAAAAGCTTTAGCAGGAACATTGTAAATTGGTAAAAGTAAAGTACATACATAAAAGTCACTTTCACATTCATTCTATCACAACTTTTGCAGGGCAAGTCAAAATTAAGAAAGGCTTACCTGCCCTACTTAATTTAATAGCGAGCCCTGCATTGATGTACAGATGACAAGTGTCAACATAATTTGAGAAATAGGTAGGATCCTGAGTAGTATTTCACACAATCAAATTATGAAATTGACAACAGTCCTCAGGTAGAATATATATTGAAGGACCAAACCTTTGATCACTGCTCTTTATATCCAAAACACCTGACCAAGGGATCGGTTCATTTGTTTACCTAGGAACCATAACCCTAACCTAACACTAGGTTAGGTTAGGGATGGTGTACACTACCGTAGTGTACACAAGCCTACACCAGGTCATCCGTAAGAGCATGGAAGATCATCTAGATATAAATCACCTCACCCTTGAGATGGTGTACACAAGTATACCCCAGGTCATCCACAACAGCAGGTGAGATTATCAGGATATAAATCACCTCACCTCTGAGATGGTGTACACAAGCATACACCAGGTCATCCACAACCAGATATGGTGTACAAAACCCTACACCAGGTCATCCACAACAGCAGGTAAGATTATCAGGATATAAATCACCTCACCCCTGAGATGGTGTACACAAGCATACACCAGGTCATCCACATCGAGAGATGGTGTACAAAACCCTACACCAGGTCATCCACAACAGCAGGTAAGATTATCAGGATATAAATCACCTCACCCCTGAGATGGTGTACACAAGCATACACCAGGTCATCCACAACCAGATATGGTGTACAAAATCCTACACCAGGTCATCCACAACAGCACCCAGTGGGCATGGTAACATTCATGAAACATTCCAGGAATGTTTGGGCGAACATACAAAAAATGATACTCTCATAGGTCAGAATGAAAATTGTATAAATGTTCAGGTGAGAATGTTCATAGAATGTTCAGAGCTGAATGCTTAATGGATCATCTGGATTTTGAATTTTGTCAGAACATTGGAAGTTGTCTGTGCAGTGGAAGCACTTGGTAACAGTTCAGTTTTCATGAAATAGGAACTATCTCAATTTAATGTTTATATAATGTCAAATCTGAACATTCCAGGAATGTTCAGACCTGAAGGTCGCGGGTATGTTCATTTTTGGTGCATGACATTCCAATCAAAATTGAACATTCATAAGACATCAAATGAGAACATCCCAAGAATATTAGGACCTGAACATTGCTGAAATGTTCATAATTGGTCCAGAATATTTCGACCAAAATTGAACATTCATATGACATTCAGGTAATGTTTGTGCCCGCTGGGCAGGTAAGATTATCAGGATATAAATCACCTCACCCCTGAGATGGTGTACACAAGCATACACCAGGTCATCCACAACCAGAGATGGTGTACAAAACCCTACACCAGGTCATCCACAACAGCACGTATAAGATTATCAGGATATAAATCACCTCACCCCTGAAATGGTGTACACAAACATACACCAGGTCATCCCTAACCAGAGATGGTGTACAAAAACCCTACAGGTGATCCACAACAACAGACTATTTCAGCGTAGTAGTATAACCCATATACACTACGCCAGGAAAGGTATCACTGTCAAAATAAACTTTGTAATCTACCTTTTTTGCGTCTTTTGTGTGTTGTTGTAACGACGATGTCCGAGTACAGTGTCGGTTCGGGAGCGGGGTCCGTCTCCTCCCAGATTCGTTGTAGTCATAAACCCTGTGGTAATTTTACCACCAGGCCTTCTGCTTTAGAACCATGGATGGCACATGCCTCCTGTTCCAAACACACGAAATGTTCTCGATCACGCAACTGCGCGATCTGTTCGTGTTGGCCTGAAACCACCTGGTTTGGGTTTGACAATTGGATGCTGCGCCGTAAGCAGCGGTCACAGCGGGACGCTGCTAACAGGGCTAGGAAGGCAAAAGCCCGAGCCCGAGAGAGGTCAGAACCGCCTCCAGCTTCGTCCCCTGCTCGTTCTTAGCGTGGCTGGGACCGCTAAGGCGGGCACTGCTGCCGCAGGGTCGGCTACAGCGGTCACTACAGCAGCGGGCACCAATATGGCGGGAACCCCTGTTGTCGTCTCTACCGCGGGCACCGCTGTTACAGCGGGCACCTAGACCGCTGCTGCGGTCACCACTACTGTGGAATCGTCTTATGATGCTGTAGCTACCTCTGTTTTGGCAGGGTCTGCTAGTGGGCGAGGGGTTACTGCTGTACGGCGGTCACCCTGTAAGCGCACCCCAGTATCTCCTTTGAAGGACACTAGTTCTAAGAAGAAAAAGACGAAATCTTCCTCAGGTAGCACCACTTCCAGCAGGAAAAAGGGGGGGGGGGCGTAAAAGGCTTATCCAAGGATCTCGCCCCGCAAGGTCCTGTGACTAGGAGTGGTGCACCTAGGAGGACGTCTTAGCCATCTGCTGCAGCGGGCACCGCTCCCGAAGCGGTCACCGCCCCTACAGCAAGCACTAGTGGAAGTCAAGCTTTGAAGCCGAAAACTCCCACGAAGGCTGCTCTCAAATTGTATGACTCGTCATTCGTTTTGAGGGATCCATTGATGCCCCATCTGGAGGATAACCCCCTTGGAGGGGACCCATTCGACAGCCTTTTCTGCCCAGATTCGGGTGACGATGAGATCCCGTGTGGCCAGAAAGACAACCTGGCTAACATCTTTGAGCTAGCGGAGAGACTGGCGACCCTAATGCCCGCACAGGTGGGAGAGCTTCGAGCACCCCCTGCGCCTCCGCTGCCTCCCGTAGTCCAGACGGCCCCTGTGGCCAGCCCTGCCCCAGCAATCGATCTGGCGATGCTGGTGGCAGCACTGCGGGTGGCTGCTCCACCTCCTCCTTAGCCGCATGCCGAGGTTGCCCAGTCACTTGTGGCGATCAGTCAGACCCTATCGGCTCTGTCTGATAAAATGGACTCCTGTCAGGGTCCGGGTAAGAGGGTTCGCTCGCGTTCACCCTCTCCACCCTCGTCTCCGCCACCACCTCGCGAGAAGAGATCGCGGGCTAGATCCCGTTCTAGGTCTCACTCTAGATCTCGCTCCCACTCTCCGTCGCCGTCGCGTTCGGGCAGGTCGTCACCTACCTCCTCACAATTCTCTGATCAGTCAGAGGATGAGTCGCCCCCGCTCAGGGATGAGGAGACCCTCGACTTGGGTATCCCCCCCTTGGGTGATCGCTCGGCATTGGATCACAAGCTCCTCACTACGGAGGACGAGCTGGACCGGACTCCGGCGGCCGCCCCCGAGCCTACACCAGGGACGTCTAGGGCGCCCCCTTCGGTGTACACCAGGCTGGGCCCGCCCACAGACACTGTGGCTGATACAGCCAGAGAGCCTGTGCGGTCATGGAGGGAGTCATGGGAGTCCCCGGACTTCCGGTTCTCTCGCCCGATGGAATTTGTGCCTGTTATTCAGGCATTGGCTAAAGTTTTAAACTTTAAGCCTCCGGCCATCACCTCCATCCAGGAGGACTCACAATTTTCAGTGTGGGCGACTGCTTCTAGTCAAGGAAGCATCTTCCTTTGGCGACTCTACATTAGCCAAGTTCTTTCCATTATCAGAGGACGATGAGGCCCTCCTCAAAGTCCACGAACTTGATAATGAAGCACTAGTGTACATGAGGTCCACTCAGAATCCTGATTGGGACCCTGCCAAACCATTTGGCCCCAAGCCTGCTCTTGCCACTAAGGAGGCAGAGAAGTTTGCTAAAGTCTCTGAGACATCAGCGGCTCTCACGGCACACTTAGGTTTTTACCTACAGCGCACTCAGGGTTTCATCTCTGGGGCCTTCGAGGCCCGAGAGCAGGAGCGCCAGGCCTGGCAGGCGGGTCTCCCGCCGCCAGAACTCCCGTCGTACGTTACCGACGACACACTGCCGGGTGCACCAGAGAACTGCAAAGGACATTAGGAGGGAGACCAGTGAGAACAGGTTCCGAGCAGGGGGTCTCCGCAAGCGGGAGTGCTCTCTGAGCTGGTGTGGAGCCATGATCCTCCACCCGACGAAGCACCTCCAAAAGGCGCACCACCTCTCGCGCAGGGAAGCGCAGGCCTTATCTTCGACACATGGCGGGTCCAGGTACTCTAAAGTGAGTATAAGTTGCAAAGATTTATTGTATGTATCATAGTTGTGGAATTGGCAAAGCATGCAAATAACTACTTTTCAATTTTCAGGACCACACACTGAGGGCGAGCACACTACCTCCAACCACATATGGGACGACTATCCCCAGAGAGATGCCACACCATCTATGACAATCAGAGAAGGTACACAAACTAATCTGAACTTTTTTGCCACAAGGAAAAGCATCCGCATGGCGGACATCGGTTTCAGACCGGGATTACGAGGTTGAGATTTGAGGTGAGGCCTTGGCAGGAGTGGTCTGTCTGGGGCTTTGAGTGGTCTGGGGATGGTCTGAAACCGATGTCCGCCATGCGGATGCTTTTCCTTGTGGCTCTGGGACGTGAAGGGAGGATGTTCAAGCCGCCTCCAGCGCAGCGGAGTCCTTAGATCTATGAGTGGGGGATGGTGCCGTTGGAAGTTGTTGTCTGGCCACATTGAAAGATAATCAGTCTGAGCAGGGCGGAAACACATTGAGATGTCAATTGACGGGCCCGGCCCTTACGGCTTGCCTTCTCTTTCAGCATCATGGTATCGCAAGCCTGCAGCCTGTGCCAAAAGACGTTTTCCACACGTAGTAACCTGATCCGACACCGAAGGAGGGTCCACCATCAGGATCCGGGCGTTGAGGGTACAGTCCAGTCCAGTGAGACCCCGGAGGCCCAGTTTAGCAGTGAGAGTAGCAGCAGTGAGAGTGGCAGCAGCTCCAGCAGCGGCCCAGGCTCTAGCCAGAGCTCGGAGAGCAGAGGAGAGGAGGGGAGAGGTCCTCGCCAGGGGGAGAGCGGCAGCGAGGACGACGAAGGCCCCCACAACACCGCCTTGACGCGTAGGCTCGTAAGCGAGACCGTTATGGAGGGTGATGAGGAGGTGGTGGCTGCCTGGCGGGAGCAGAATAGTCCGAGCCCCAGCCCCGAGCCGGCCCCCAAGAAGAGAAAGACCACCGCGGAGAGAGCCAAACCGACCCACAGAGAAGTGGAGGAGAAAAGAAGGAAGGAGAAAGAAGCCAAAAGGAAGGCAGAGAAGAAGAGTGAAGAGGACAGAAAGGCCAAGGAAAAGAAGGAACTGGAGAGACGTAGGAAAGAGGAGGCAGAGGAGCGAGACAGGAAGTGGAGGCAAGAACGGGACGAAAAGAAGAGGAATGAGAAGAGGGAACAGGAGGCAAAAGAGAAGTAGCAGGAGGAGAAGAATAGTGAGCGCGATAAGGAGATAGCGAGGAGAAGAAAGGAGTTCTAAATTCCATCGGGCGAGAGAACCGGAAGTCCGGGGACTCCCATGACTCCCTCCATGACCGCACAGGCTCTCTGGCTGTATCAGCCACAGTGTCTGTGGGCGGGCCCAGCCTGGTGTACACCGAAGGGGGCGCCCTAGACGTCCCTGGTGTAGGCTCGGGGGCGGCCGCCGGAGTCCGGTCCAGCTCGTCCTCCGTAGTGAGGAGCTTGTGATCCAATGCCGAGCGATCACCCAAGGGGGGGATACCCAAGTCGAGGGTCTCCTCATCCCTGAGCGGGGGCGACTCATCCTCTGACTGATCAGAGAATTGTGAGGAGGTAGGTGACGACCTGCCCGAACGCGACGGCGACGGAGAGTGGGAGCGAGATCTAGAGTGAGACCTAGAACGGGATCTAGCCCGCGATCTCTTCTCGCGAGGTGGTGGCGGAGACGAGGGTGGAGAGGGTGAACGCGAGCGAACCCTCTTACCCGGACCCTGACAGGAGTCCATTTTATCAGACAGAGCCGATAGGGTCTGACTGATCGCCACAAGTGACTGGGCAACCTCGGCATGCGGCTAAGGAGGAGGTGGAGCAGCCACCCGCAGTGCTGCCACCAGCATCGCCAGATCGATTGCTGGGGCAGGGCTGGCCACAGGGGCCGTCTGGACTACGGGAGGCAGCGGAGGCGCAGGGGGTGCTCGAAGCTCTCCCACCTGTGCGGGCATTAGGGTCGCCAGTCTCTCCGCTAGCTCAAAGATGTTAGCCAGGTTGTCTTTCTGGCCACACGGGATCTCATCGTCACCCGAATCTGGGCAGAAAAGGCTGTCGAATGGGTCCCCTCCAAGGGGGTTATCCTCCAGATGGGGCATCAATGGATCCCTCAAAACGAATGACGAGTCATACAATTTGAGAGCAGCCTTCGTGGGAGTTTTCGGCTTCAAAGCTTGACTTCCACTAGTGCTTGCTGTAGGGGCGGTGACCGCTTCGGGAGCGGTGCCCGCTGCAGCAGATGGCTAAGACGTCCTCCTAGGTGCACCACTCCTAGTCACAGGACCTTGCGGGGCGAGATCCTTGGATAAGCCTTTTACGCCCCCCCCCCCTTTTTCCTGCTGGAAGTGGTGCTACCTGAGGAAGATTTCGTCTTTTTCTTCTTAGAACTAGTGTCCTTCAAAGGAGATACTGGGGTGCGCTTACAGGGTGACCGCCGTACAGCAGTAACCCCTCGCCCACTAGCAGACCCTGCCAAAACAGAGGTAGCTACAGCATCATAAGACGATTCCACAGTAGTGGTGACCGCAGCAGCGGTCTAGGTGCCCGCTGTAACAGCGGTGCCCGCGGTAGAGACGACAACAGGGGTTCCCGCCATATTGGTGCCCGCTGCTGTAGTGACCGCTGTAGCCGACCCTGCGGCAGCAGTGCCCGCCTTAGCGGTCCCAGCCACGCTAAGAACGAGCAGGGGACGAAGCTGGAGGCGGTTCTGACCTCTCTCGGGCTCGGGCTTTTGCCTTCCTAGCCCTGTTAGCAGCGTCCCGCTGTGACCGCTGCTTACGGCGCAGCATCCAATTGTCAAACCCAAACCAGGTGGTTTGAGTGGGGGATGGTGCCGTTGGAAGTTGTTGTCTGGCCACATTGAAAGATAATCAGTCTGAGCAGGGCGGAAACACATTGAGATGTCAATTGACGGGCCCGGCCCTTACGGCTTGCCTTCTCTTTCAGCATCATGGTATCGCAAGCCTGCAGCCTGTGCCAAAAGACGTTTTCCACACGTAGTAACCTGATCCGACACCGAAGGAGGGTCCACCATCAGGATCCGGGCGTTGAGGGTACAGTCCAGTCCAGTGAGACCCCGGAGGCCCAGTTTAGCAGTGAGAGTAGCAGCAGTGAGAGTGGCAGCAGCTCCAGCAGCGGCCCAGGCTCTAGCCAGAGCTCGGAGAGCAGAGGAGAGGAGGGGAGAGGTCCTCGCCAGGGGGAGAGCGGCAGCGAGGACGACGAAGGCCCCCACAACACCGCCTTGACGCGTAGGCTCGTAAGCGAGACCGTTATGGAGGGTGATGAGGAGGTGGTGGCTGCCTGGCGGGAGCAGAATAGTCCGAGCCCCAGCCCCGAGCCGGCCCCCAAGAAGAGAAAGACCACCGCGGAGAGAGCCAAACCGACCCACAGAGAAGTGGAGGAGAAAAGAAGGAAGGAGAAAGAAGCCAAAAGGAAGGCAGAGAAGAAGAGTGAAGAGGACAGAAAGGCCAAGGAAAAGAAGGAACTGGAGAGACGTAGGAAAGAGGAGGCAGAGGAGCGAGACAGGAAGTGGAGGCAAGAACGGGACGAAAAGAAGAGGAATGAGAAGAGGGAACAGGAGGCAAAAGAGAAGTAGCAGGAGGAGAAGAATAGTGAGCGCGATAAGGAGATAGCGAGGAGAAGAAAGGAGAGAGAGGAGAGGCACCGGATGAGAGACTTGAAGGAGGCCGAGGACAAGATCAGAGAGGACGATGTCGCGGGAGGGGGTGATGCCATAGTCGTGGCTGAGAGCGATTTAGTCCAGATGGTTGACTTAGAACGAGAGAGGGAGACCTTGAAGAAGGAAGTTGAACAGTTAAAGGAGGAGAAGAAGAAACTCTTAGAGGAGAGGGAGAAGCTTAGAAGCGAGAACAGACTTTTGGGAACGAAGCGAGTAGTCCCGGCGGAGGATCCCCATATAGAGACGGTTTGAGTCCCCGTGCGCATGGTGAGCAGGGCCACACGCCATAAGCCGGATGGAGAGAGGATCGTGGAGGAATTCTTCGCTCCGATGTTATAGATACTATTGATAAACTTTGGGGACCGTGGGGTGGCTTTAGATGGAGTGGTGGCGCACGCGGCCATGACCCCATTTACATTGATGGGAGATACCCATATTGAGGTCATGCCTCGTGTGCTGCTATATGAATCTACAGCTGCACCACTATCTTCTTGCATGGCACCCTGCAGTCTGAGCAGAGCAACCTATTTCCTTGTGTGATTTTCCTCGGGTACACAGAGTTTATCTTGGGGAGAAGATGCTAGAGGGGGAGTGATGTAGCGTGAGCTACGAGGTGAACCGGACGTGGCACTCACCTCGGTAGTTTCACGTCTGCATTGTGTTCCGCGTGCGAGTTTTGCTCCGCGCTACCGTACGCTCTGCCGTGCGGTCTTAAAACTAACATTAGAACCCTGGCCCTATTAAATTACTCTTTTTTAAGGGAAAATATCCTTTCCCCTATCTCTATTTAATATTCTTATCTAAATAGGGATGATTTCTAGCTGTTTCTACTCGTGGGTAGGGATTACTTTTTGCGGTAGGATTTTAACCGCATCACACCCAGAAATGGGTATATATATGGCGACTCTGTGTACTCGAGGAGGACGGATATTTTTGAAAATCCCTTTCCTTGCCTTATAGAACTTATCTCTAGGTGAGCAAAGATCACTTTGGGTGATCTTCTTCAATTAAAAATAATGAATTAAATATTCTTGAATTGATTTTCTTTCTTAATCTTTTGCTTTAATATCTTGTTAATAATTTCTTAGAACTTGAACATGGGATCTTGAAATCCTTTACTTGAGCATTCTGCTGGGATCATACATCATCCTAAACTTGTCTCTAAAAGTGATGTGAAAATAAATCATGATCTTTTACTTAACCTTCTCTTGATCTTTTCAGAATCTTGATCTTTGAAATGAACTTTTGCACAGATCTTTTCTATAATACTTTTCTAAGATCTATAACTTAGATATATAGTGAATGAAATGGTGATTGTGGATAATAAAAGTTGATCCTACTGTTGTTTAAATTACAGCAGTGCTTTTGCTATCTAGAAGTATCTTACCTGAGCCAGATGCACATTGGGACACATAGACTTTGTCATGCATAATTTTGGATATTGATCTTTAACTTTAACATTTCTTATCAGATCCTTAACTTTAACATTTCTTCCAGATCTTTAACTTAAATATTTCATATCTGATCTGAACTTTAGTCGTTTTCACACTGATCTTTAACTTAGTCGTTTTCACGGCCGATCCAAAACTTAGTCGTTTTCACACTGATCCTTAACTTAGTCGTTTTGCATGCTTGGATCAGAAATCAGAAACTTAACTGGATCTAGAACTTAATCGTTTCTACTTTGACTTAGAGATTTTGATCCTGTTGTTTTAGAAACTTTGCGTCTCTTTGGAATTATTTTAAACTTTAATCGTAGGATTTCTGGATCACGGTGTTATAGCTCTGCCTATTTTGCGCAGAGGTCCCCAGTCATCTGAACTCAGGGAAATCGTTATTCTACGCTGGTCATGTGGCTTTTCCGATATACTCTCGGTTACAATTAGGAACTGATCCTCTGTATTTCTCGGGGATCGTGTTAGCGAATTTGGACATGATCCAGATTTTGGGATCAATCACTCATGACCTGTGCGAGAGAATGATGGTTTGTGTTTGCATGTTATGCGTAAGGAGATTATACTCTTACCGGAGTCTCTAGGCTTTTTCGCTCATCAACGTAACTTTAACTTTAAGCCTTGATTGTCAGGCTCGGGAACCAAGATCGGGGATCTAATTGATACAGTGTTGGTGATCTGACTCTTGCGAACTGATCTGGACTCGAGCATTTAGACTCCTTGCTTTCTAGCTTTTCTACTTTGCGTGCATGATCTATCTCTACTTATATTTAAGCTAACAAGCACTCTTGCACCCGCATGCCTCTGTATTATCACTCTATCTCTGTATTTAGCCATGCTAGTTTTCCTTGCACTTCCGCTCTGCTCAGACCTGCACCCCTGTAGACGTCTTTGTAAATACATATATCAACTGTAGTTACGGCTTAGTCATAATTCTGGTGGACGGTGATTGTTCCCATTACCCGAAGCTACGCTTGCTTTGCATGCTATCACGGTTTTGGGTTTCTTTGGCGCAGCGCCTTGGCTTTCCTCTGTTGTCCGTCCTCCCCCACTTGCCGGAGTGGGTTATCAACACCGGCAGCCTTGCAGGTCGCTGATCGCGATATCACGTGACCTAGCAATCTCGTTACAATTCTTTGGATGTCCTTTGAATGTCATTTACATACTGGTAATTTTTTTTCCAAATTCATACAATATCATAATCTTTCAGGAAGATAGAAATTGTTGTCCCATATGGAAGTTCCTTCATGGAACGTGAGAGTATCCACATCAGTGTTTAGATCAGTCAATGCAGTGTGGCGGCTGTAGCTGCTAAAATTCAGGAGGAAACTGACAGTGAGGAAGGTTACGTTATTCTGAATACCCAGGGAACGGAAATCAAGGATTCTTCATCCACGAAAGGCAAGTTGAAACCACAGACAAAGTCACTACACCAAATCCACCCTCCTAAATTTGCCCCCATGGGGTAATATTTACTGGGAATTATTCATCCCCCCCCCCCCGAATCATAGTGGGGTATTTTTTAAGAAAATTTGTTCACTTGGGGGATATTTTCCTATGAAATTCATCACTCTGCAGGTTATATTTTATCACAAATTCAATAAAAAAAATACAGAAAAATTACATCTACACAATGTGAGCAATCTTCACATGCCTATCACAATTCGGGTTCATCTAGCAAATTTTAGAATTAAGGAAAATTGACCTGCACTATTGAGTAAGAGGTTTCCTATTTTTTAATTGCACCTAGTATCTGTTTGGAAAACAAGAAAACTCACTCCTTATGGAAAGGTGGTTCTGATTAAAAGTCTTCTCTTTTCCAAATTCACCCACATACTCCTGTCCCTTCCAAGCTCAGAAAAAGTTATTGAATGATATTGTATATAATTTCTTATGGGAAGGTAAGCCTCCTAAGTTCAGAAAAGAAATCATGGAAGCAGACACCAGATTTGGTGGACTGAAATTGAACTTTTTGATAACTCATTAAAAAAGGTTGGCTAAAAAGATATACTAGATCTAATGCCAGATGGTGTAGCATGATTTTGAACTGTATAATCTTTTTAAGTTCGGTACAGATTTCATAGACAGAATATATGAAATGACATCCAATCTATTCTGGAAAGACATTCTAAAAAGTGTCAAAATCTTGGGTACAAAGGAAGATTTTATATATGATGGAAACATATTGGAAACTCCCTTATGGTACAATCCGGATCTGAGATTGCAGATCAAAAGAGAATGGTTGGAAAAAGGCATCTGTTCTGTATGGGATATTCTTGACAATAACAGAAAACCCTATTCAATGATAGAATTTGAAGAAAGATTTAATCTTAAAACTAATTTTTTGGAATATGGATCTTTCTGCATTAAAGTTAAAAGAGTACTTGGGCTTTAAAGACCAACCTATGCAAAGTCCCAACGATCCTCAAAACTCATACATTAACATTTTACAGAGTTATGCTTGGCAAAAATAACATTTTGGATGAAATCTCAAAAAAGATGGAATGAGAAAGCGGATCTGGATCTTGCACCTTTTCTGTTGAGTAAATCATTTAGATTTATATCTAGAATTGATTATATATACTTGAGATATATCCAATACAGAACCTTACATAGAAGATTTTATACTTATAATATACTCTGTAAAATTGGTATAAAAGATACTGAACAATGTAATTTATGTAAAAATGGAAGAGACTCCAGCGACCACATGCTCATTAATTGTAACATTTCCAAATTGCTATGGAAAAACACTGAAAAATGGATCAGAAATATAGGTCTAGAAGAATATGAATTTTTTTAGGTGAATTAAAAGGAGCTTATTTGATCAATGCCATAATACTTTGTGTTAAGAAAAGCATATTGAATGCAAAGCTGAAAGAAGATATACCTACCCTGAGACAAGTCAAGGCAAATGTTATGGTAATGTATAAATATGAGGAACACAAATGCAAAATGAAAAATAAGGAGCATGTCTTTGAAAAACAATGGGGTCTCTTTCAAAACCACTTGAACAAATAAAAGGTTCAATACAACTATTTTTCTTCTCAGTCAAACATAGTAGTCATTTACAAGAATTTTCAAAACATGTACAATTTTTGGTAGAAACCTTGTAACCAGACATGAACATATTCATATATATATATATATATATATATATATATATATATATATATATATATATATATATATATATATATATATATATATATATTGTATTGTAATTTATTTTTCTGCATACCACATACCTCTATATATAGAGAACTATGTTTTGTATAGCATGGCCATGATGCCTGGCAGTAAGGAAAATAAACAGAAAAAAAGTCTCTGGTAGACTCTTATAAATATGTTCAATAAAAAGTCTATTCAAGTTCATTCATAAACCATCATAATCTTCATTAAAGCACTGCGATCAGTGGAATCATTGTGTTTTCAGGCATTTGGATTTGTTAAAGCACAAAAAATTGTTCTCAATGCAGAGAACGAAGCGCGTGGTAGGCTGGCAGTGGTGTCAAGTGTCAGCCAGCAAGCAAGCCACATAGCCACTAGACAGTGACCCAGGTAGCCAACCATAAATAGAGCGAGTGATCTCGCTAGAATATATAATACAGCCAGAAGCGGTTAGTTAAGTTTCTGGGAACTGCTGACCTCTGACCGCTGGAAGAGGCTGCGACATTTTAGAAGTGGGATGTTTTGTCTTTGCCTGTTCGAACCTGTAAACTTTCCTATAGCAAGACATACACTTATGGATAGATGTCTTTGTCATGTACGTGCTTCTCATTGTAAACAGCCTTAAAGAGTGTATCAATTTTGGAATTATTTTTCCGCAGGACACTCTTCCTTTCCCCACAGAATCTGCAACACAAACTGAGGATCCGTGTGAGTTCTTCCATTTCCAGTTCTTTGATGGGTAATGATAGAATACCAATATGAAAATCTAGGGAACAGAAAGAAAACAATGTCATTTTTTAAACCTTTTGAAAAAAGTGTAGCATTACCACTGTTACTTATAACATTAAGCTGGGAGAGAAAGTGGCGAAAAATCTAAATTCCAAATTTAAATTTATTGCAACAAACAGCCACATTTCAATCAACATGTCTGTAAAGCACATGCAAATGCAAATCCTTACTTCAGTCCTGCAAAAGGAAGGTACAAATCCTGTGAAGAATTAACCTTTATTTTATTAGGAACCACTGTGAAAACTTTAAAATTTGTGCACTCACATTAGGAGTGCCAGAATCCCAAATGTCTTTGTATGATATTATATCACGTCGCCATAGTAATATGGGGGCATTACTTTCCCACACGGAGTGTGTGGTGTCCTCCCCCCAAAAATTCGGTTTTCTACCCTCGTTCGTTGCCCTTGCTTTGTTCGTCGTCATGGCAACAGTAAGGGAGATTCTTCAAATACACTATAAATCAAAGTACCAATCAAAATAAAATATAATAAGACATAATCAAAATATATTTTAGGGAAATTATGGTTTTAAGACATATTTTTGTAAAAATGGAGAAAAAAGGGCCCAAAAAACGTCTGCTTCCCCTCAGTCCCAAAACAAGATGGCAGACAGCATGGTAGATGTATTTCAAGTGGGAGAGTTGGCCATCTTTTGGCAGCCACAACAGGACGTGCAGGTGGTCCACATCGATAGAGTCATTAGTGTACATGGGCAAGGAAGCTTTGCTGAGTATGAAGTGACTGGTTTGGAGTCTAAGAGGAAAATCAAGGTGGCAGGCTGCTGGTTACAGAAACCCCAAGTCACTGAAATTGACAGAACCTGAAAGTTTTATTTACAAAATCAACTTTGAAAAATGTGTTATTAAATCTTAAGCAAACCTAACAAACACAACAACAGAAGCAGGGGTGCACGCTGTTAAAATGACCATATGTGCTGAATGCCTGATGGAAGCTTTTCTGATTGCAGATGGAAGCCGCCAAGAAGTACTCGTGTGCGCCATGCAAGAAGACGTTTGCCCAGAAAAGCAATCTGCGGGGTCCGGGGCGTTCACAAGGGTGAGCGCCCCCACTCCTGCCCTCGGGTCGGCTGTGGGGCCAAGTTTCAGAGCCGGGAAGATCTTGCGAAGCCATCTCCCGTCACCATTTCGGACGGCTCTTTTCAGGGCTCCTCAGGGGAGGAGTCCCCCGCCCGGCCGGCTGTCACCTCAGCCACAACGTACGAGGGACCGGCGGAGGAGGCCCCAGCATCTAGACCAGCCTCACCGGAGGCCGCGACAACCAGAGTGCCCTGGAGGCTTGCACCAACAGAGGCGAAGCCTCAGGCAGCTCGGCTGCAGAGTTACGTTCGTCGGGCCAGCCAGCAAGACCCTTGGGCGAACCCGAAGAGGAGTTGAAAGGAGGCGGAGTTGGAGCGAAGAAAGAGGGCCAGAGTGGAATGCCACAGAATACATGATGAAAGGGAAAAGGAGAAAGAGGCGACGCCTAAGAGGGATGCGGAGGCTGATTGGAAGAGGCAGCAGGAGGTGGAGGCCGGGAAGGACCAGGAGAGGTGGAGGGTGGCCGCGGCAGTGGTGGAGGCCTGGGAGCCGACCGGCGAGGTCGTCCTAGACACTGGTAATGGGATCTTGGCAGTCGCGACTACAACACCAGTCTGGCTCAGCCTTCGCGCCACCTCAGATCATCTCAACCGAGATGGATCGATCCATCATATTACGTCACGTTTTAGAATACAAATTACGTTTTACTTGCCTTATTTTTGACCGCCCGTGTCTGCCATCATTTTTTACGTCCTGTCCTTTTCTTGGCGTCGTTCTGACATCGTATGGCGCCAGAATTTGAATCACGTTGTGCTGTGATTTGCGGCGCCCCACACATAGTACACATTCTATTTAAAGTTAATTTAATGTCTTGTCAATACTTTTCAATAAACTTTTGGTCAAAACACGTAACTGGATATTAATTAAAGGAAAATAGTGGGATAGGGAAGAATGTACTGGGGAATGGTATCCTAGGGATGGGTTGGGGCCTCTTCACGCAAGAGTGCCCCACCCTGGGGGAATATCCCTCCACCCTGGGGAGTGTATATGAGGAGCTGCATTGCTTCAAATCAGCCTCCTAGATTTATCTAAGAACAAGGTTAGTTCTGGGTTTTTCTTGTAATGGAGCATGAGGGAAGGGAATTTTACTTTATTCTTTCCTTCAAATACTATTCTTTATGAAATTTGGAAGTTTTGACTTTGTGATCCGCTGAGCCGGATCACGGATGATCCGGCCGGATCACGGAGTCGTATTTTAGGACAGCCATTTTTCTCATGATCTGCCGGATCGACGACTTCTGATCCGGGTGAGACAGCTTCGGTGGCCCTATTGGGTTTTTCTTGTAATGGAGCATGAGGGAAGGGAATTTTACTTTATTCTTTCCTTCAAATACTATTCTTTATGAAATTTGGAAGTTTTGACTTTGTGATCCGCTGAGCGGGATCACGGATGATCCGGCCGGATCACGGAGTCGTATTTTAGGACAGCCATTTTTCTCATGATCTGCCGGATCCGGTGGCCCTGGAGGGCCGGATCATAACTTTAACTATTTCCTAGTCATTTTTCATGATCTTTCAGATCGACGCCTTTCGATCCGGGTGAGACGGATCCGGTGGGCCGGATCATAACTTTAACTTTCTTCCTTGTCGTTTTTCATGATCTGCCGGATCGACGACTTCCGATCCGGGTGAGACGGATCCGGTAGCCCTGTCGGGCCGGATCATAACTTGAACTATTTTCCCAGTCATTTTTCATGATGTTCCGGATCGACGACTTCCAATCCGGGTGGGACGGATCCGGTGGCCCTGGTGGGCCGGATCATAACTCTAACTATTTCCTAGTCATTTTTCATGATCTTTCGGATCGATGCCTTCCGATCCGGGAGAGACAGATCCGGTGGCCCTGGTGGGCCTGATTATAACTTTAACATTATTCGTAAGCCTATTTCACGATATTCCCGATTAACGACTTCTGATCCGGGTTTGGCGATTCTATGCCAGATGGGAATTGGAATTAAGAGTTCCGGATTCCATTATGATTTTATGGTTATGGTAGTTTTATTTCCCTTCGTTCGTTTTATCTTCTGGTGGATTTTCCTTTAACTTAACGCCAGACACTTTTTGCTTGTTTATGGGGGAAGGGATAATATAGTTAAGCTGTAAGCGATATTTATCTTTAACATTACTACTTAGAGTTGCTTTTCTCCTTATAAAGCTTGCGGATTACGTATTTGCGATTGCGGAGTGAGTTTGCGATCCATCCCAGGATCCAGCAAGGCAATCCGGTACACGATTCCAGCTGTTCTCAATAATGATTGGCCTTAAGCTCTACTTCGTGATGCTTGCACTTAGATTTCTCGTAGATACCTCTCTATCTCTTATCGAGCTTTTGCTTATATCACTAGTATAAACTTCACTTTAGCTTTCCTCTGTGCTGCACCCCTGCATGATTACTTGTACACCACTTGCACACACTAACAATAAATGTCCTATAGTAGTTTGCTCTCCTCTCCTTTCTGCGGGAAACCGCGATATACTTTCGTAGAACCTTCTCTCCTTCCATGCTACCCTAGGGGGGAACTTTCCTTAGAAAGCTTTTTAGTGCATAATTAGATAGCACGGCAGAACGCTACAATACATTATTCAGTCTCCGGACTTCAAACCACCTGAGCTCAACATTCCGAACTTCAAACCATTTGAGCTCAACATTTTGAGCGAAATTGTCCTCGCCAATGTTGAAACAGTTCATTCAAGATTTTCTGATGAAGTAACTAATGTTGCATGGAAGTCCTTAGAAATGGGAGGAAACGACCAAGGCTCTGTACATGGCCTGTGGAGTTCGTAGGAGTATGAACCAGGTATTTCTAGCAGCTTAATGCAATGGAGCATTTAATGCCATATAAACAAACCAACACCAAATAGTAACAATCCCTATTAGAATCCTTTGTTTAATTTAATTGCAATATCAAACCAAGAGCGAGATACGTAGTATCACCTATGAGATATTTCCATAAAAATGGCATTAAAGTATTGTCCCTTAAAAGAAATTAAAAAGAAGAAATCATAAGCAAAGAACATAAATCTAATATGTATCAGCCTAGGTCAAGGCTAATCTTACTAGGCAACTGATATATTTCTTTATACATTATTCAGTCTTCAAACTTCAAACCATCTGAGCTCAACATTTTGAGCAAGCGTGTCCTCGCCAATGTTGAAACAGTTCATTCAAGATTTTCTAATGAAGTTACTAATGTTGCATGGAAGTCCTTTTGGGAGGAAACGACCAAGGCTCTGTAAATGGCCAGTGTAGTTTGTGGGAGCACGAACCACATATTTATAAGTTCTAGCTGATCCCTTTGTGTGGCACAGGTTAATGCAATGGAGCATTAAAAGCCATGTAAACAAACCAACACCAAAAAGTAACAATACCTATTAGAATCATTTGACATCACTCTTGTTAAATTTAATTACAATATCAAACCTCACCAAGAGCGAGATACGTAATATCACCCATGCAGATGTTTTCATTAAAATGGCATTGCAGTATGGTCCCTTATAAGAAATTAAAAAGAAATCATAAGCAAAGAACATAACTCTCCTTTCAGGTGACGGACAAATGGAACCACTGGTCTAGTGATGTAGTGTATAGAGAGCAGCAGAGGGTCCGTGAGTCCAGTCGGACTGGCAGAGGTTTACCCTCAACTACTTGGATTCCATCACCATGTGAGGAGCGTGTGCTTCTTGTAATGGGAAGGACTGTGGTCCAGGGAGTGGCTAGCAGCGGAGTCTAGTCCAGGTATACATGCTACAACATTAGGGAGATCATAAGCATACAATTGTTATCAGAATTTAAGTGATGATAAATAGTAGAATATGTATCAGCCTAGGTCAAGGCTAATCTTACTAGGCAACTGATATATGTCTTTATACATTATTCAGTCTTCAAACTTCAAACCATCTGAGCTCAACATTTTGAGCAAACGTGTCCTCGCCAATGTTGAAACAGTTCATTCAAGATTTTCTAATGAAGTTACTAATGTTGCTCGGAAGTCCTTTTGGGAGGAAACGACCAAGGCTCTGTAAATGGCCAGTGGAGTTTGTGGGAGCACGAACCACATATTTATAAGTTCTAGCTGATCCCTTTGTGTAGCACAGGTTAATGCAATGGAGCATTAAAAGCCATGTAAACAAACCAACACCAAAAAGTAACAATACCTATTAGAATCATTTGACGTCACTCTTGTTAAATTTAATTACAATATCAAACCTCACCAAGAGCGAGATACGTAATATCACCCATGCAGATGTTTTCATTAAAATGGCATTGCAGTATGGTCCCTTATAAGAAATTAAAAAGAAATCATAAGGAAAGAACATAAATTTCCGTTTAGGTGACGGACAAATGGAACCACTGGTCTAGTGATGTGGTGCGTAGAGAGTGGCAGGGGGTCGGTGAGCCCAGTCGGACTGGCAGAGGCTTACCCTCAACTACTTGGATTCCATCACCATGTGAGGAGCGTGTGCTCCATGTAATGGGAAGGACTGTGGTCCAGGGAGTGGCTAGCAGCGGAGTCTAGTCCAGGTATACATGCTACAACATTAGGGAGATCATAAGCATACAATTGTTATCAGAATTTAAGTGATGATAAATAGTAGAATATGTATCAGCCTAGGTCAAGGCTAATCTTACTAGGCAACTGATATATTTCTTTATACATTATTCAGTCTTCAAACTTCAAACCATCTGAGCTCAACATTTTGAGCAAACGTGTCCTCGCCAATGTTGAAACAGTTCATTCAAGATTTTCTAATGAAGTTACTAATGTTGCTCGGAAGTCCTTTTGGGAGGAAACGACCAAGGCTCTGTAAATGGCCAGTGGAGTTTGTGGGAGCACGGACCACATATTTATAAGTTCTAGCTGATCCCTTTGTGTAGCACAGGTTAATGCAATGGAGCATTAAAAGCCATGTAAACAAACCAACACCAAAAAGTAACAATACCTATTAGAATCATTTGACATCACTCTTGTTAAATTTAATTACAATATCAAACCTTACCAAAAGCGAGATACTTAATATCACCCATGCAGATGTTTCCATTAAAATGGCATTGCAGTATGGTCCCTTAAAAGTAATTAAAAAGAAGAAATCATAAGCAAAGAACATAAATCTCCTTTCAGGTGACGGACAAATGGAACCACTGGTCTAGTGATATGGTGCGTAGAGAGCGGCAGAGGGTCCGTGAGTCCAGTCAGACTGGCAGAGGCTTACCCTCAACTACTTGGATTCCATCATCATGCGAGGAGCGTAGGCTCTTTGTAATGGGAAGGACATGGAGTGGCTGTCAGCGGAGTCTGGTCCAGGTATGCATGCTACCACATTAGAGGCCACGGCACGGAGAGCAGCAATAGCATGTGAGACATCCCAGGATGCAAACAGTTGAGATATAATATGAAGAAAACACAAATGATGACATTAAGAGGAAAAAAAGGGAAATAGGAACAAGATTCAGATAAACAAACAAGAGATGACAGAGTGCACAGAAAATAAATATCTGGGAGATCACCTAAATGAAAAAAACAACTACATGACCACAATAGAGAAGAGAACTAAACAGGAGATGATGAAATATAGACAACATGGAAACAATGGCAGTAACAAGAGAAATGAACATTCCAGAAAAAGAAATACAAATAAGGCTAAAACTGCTACAGACAATAACTATACCAAAGGTTTACTTCAACAGTGAAACCTGGACAAACCTCACAAATTGGGAATTGGAGAAAATAGATAGCATAGTGAGCGGTAGCTAATTAAGGTAGCACCCTACCCGATACCCGGGTCATTTTTAAAACTTAAATATCTGAAAACTGAGTTAAATGTAGAAAACGGCACTTATGCTACTGTATAGCTTACCTCTCATAGTTACAGAATAATGATAAATTTATCAACAATTTGCTATTTTGAGTTGATATGGTACCCTTTACGCACATATCTGTCTGTATTTCGTTTTTTGGCAAAATGTCAAGACTCACCCTTTGCTTGAAAACCAAACTCTACCATTTGATCATTCATGTTTTTGGCAAGGTGCAAGGTCCTACCTAAACCAGAAATCTCCACGATGAGTATGTTAAAAATGGCTTCGAAGACCATATCATTATTCACTTTCAGCCAAAAAACAAGATGAAAATATTGGTCAAAATCTTGAAAGAATCTGTATGGTCGAAGCAGACACCCATGTTGTTCGGGACCAATTTAACGCGGAGGGCCCTAAGGGAGCCGCCCTTTGTTCTCGTGGTCGTACAACAATAGGAAGTTGCTAGGTCAAGATTCATGGCGGGTGACCACTCCTCATGTGCAATCTTTTGTTTTGATATCCATGCTTAGGGGCCAGCCAAAGACGCCACCTAGTGGTGATGATCTTGCTGTACTAGACTATCACCTTAGAAAAGCTAATTGGTCTACCACGTACAACACCAACTCCTGGTCTCTACGCAGAAACAGGTATTACTCCAGCTAGACAACGTATAGCTCAAAAGAAGCTTATGCTGCTACACAGAATAAAATCGGGTGAACCACAAAAGTTGATCAATAAAATATTCGAGGAACAAAAGGAGATGGACCTACCCAAATGCTGGTACCAGGAAATCAAAACAATAAAGCAGAAATATAAACTAAATGATATAAGTGACAATGAACTGGGTGCCATGAGCAAAGCAAAATGGAAAAACATTACCAAAAAAGCAATACAAAATGAACTTCAGAATGAACTAGAGAATGCAACTAAAGTAAATAAGAAATTAAGAGACTTAAAGATATTTGGAAAGAAGGAATATATAGACTCACTGGAATCTAGAATGGCTAGACTGGCTATTAAATATCGACTGAACATGACTCGACTGGCCACAAACTACAAGGCGGCCAATACAGACATGTGCTGCCCTCTGTGCAAGAGGAAAGAGGACAACTACGATCACATGATCAAGTGCTCGGAATATGGGCAAATGGACAAAATCCTAGAAGTGTCAGATCTGTACAGTGAGGATATAAGGTGATGCCTTATGCCAAACAAGCCACACAAGGGGGTGACACCATAAACATTGAGGATGAGGTAATGAAATATAATGCCCACAAAAGGACACACAAGGGGGATGTTCTCCAAGCAGACTTCAGTGGCCCATACATTATAAGTAGCAGACATCCAGATGAAAAGAGCTGCACTAACAGAGTTCGACGGTAGGCCATTAAAAACTAACTACAGCACTGACCACCTTAAGCTGTAGTGGTAATTCTTGTTGCAATTTAAATATTTCATTAGTAATAAATTTCCTAACAATCACAAATGAAATTTACTTCTGACCTGGTAAATTCTTGCAAGTATGACCTTGCTTCTGTGTTAATACCTGTTTCTTTATGTGGCAGAGGTTGCCAATTTCGCCGAGCAGAACCCTGCAAGGGGCACAACTTATGCTGTGCAATAGGATTCGGTACCTCCCGGGGAACCCTAAGATGGTGTGGCACCCTGCTCGCATTATATAAGAATGGGGATGTGTGGATCTGTCTATGGATACCCTGCATCTAAAATATCCCTTGGTCCTCTTTGGATCTGAAGGCTCTGCTCTTACTCTCCCTCTTTTTCTTTGCTTTGTCATTGTTCTTTAACAATGACGAAGGACCACTTTTTGCTAATATATTATGGCACTAAATGACTTTTGTGTGTCAATGTGCATTTAAACACTTATTAATTCATTCATTCGCCGGGCAGGACGCTTCCATGCCACATTACCCCCTCAACGTAGCCTCACTTCCACATGACTGCTGCGCTCACTCGAGAGCCTGTATCTGGTCAGTATTTTTGTGGAACCAACAGATCCTCTCTCACCATACTTGTTGATTGTGCCTCATGTGATCTAACTTGCCTTCACATTGCAGTGGTTGCAGTCAAGATGGCCCAACTTCTCCAGGTCTCCTCTCTCAAATATACTTGTTGATTGTACCTCATTATCACCTTTCCCTTCATTCACAGTGGTCGCAGTCAAAAGAATGCAGAATGAAACTTTCAGAGTTGTAGTCGAAGCATCTCTGATGTGCACGTTTGAATGCTCACGAAATCCAATGGAAGCACCCGCTCTTTGGCTGCATGGCCCTTTTAGCTGTCTCTTACAGGAGCCCGCAGTGGACAAGGATAATCTCCTCTCCTTTGGTTTGAAATTATATTCAAAATTCAAAGGCTTACAAATTGGGACAAGTCAGATTTCGGCCTCTGTATTGACTCCAGCCAATTCAGAGAAAGTAGACCTCATTCTAATGAGTCAAACTCTGCTACAAAAACCAAGTCATCTCATGAATGTCCATATTGGTAAAAGTGCTAATGTACCTTGCGTCTTTGGCAGCTACATTATAGAAGACTTTGACATGCAGTCTCGAACCAGGAAAGTGGTTATCAGACAATGTGAGTATGACATCACCCAGTCAAAATTTGGTTAAAGAAGAGAGACGCCAATGGCCTCAACATGTTAATCAGATTGTGTGTTTTTCGGCTCATGTCAGTCTCATTGTGCTTCTTTCAGTATGGTTATAAAAGCTGGCCATGATCTGAGTCCTGAGCAATTTTTAACTGTTCCGACTATTTACTTTTTGATATTTTTCTGCATGTTTTATTCTTTAATGAAAAGGAAACTCATAAAATCAATTTGTAACTGTTACCTCAAACATATATGTACATCATAGTTGACCATTGAATATGTTGCATTTAATATGTAAAAGTCTTTGAAAAGTATTGCCTAATAGTAAAATATCATAGCCACAGCACCATTTCTTATATTATTAGGCACTTATTTTCTTTAGAAATTTCATCAAAGCTTGGATAGACTTTCATTGTTCAGTTTTATTGATTTCAAACTGTAGGATATTTTCTAAATGTGAATAAGATTATGACAGCTAAAAAGACTTTTTTTCTAGGTCTTTGGTGCTCACTTATCTATCTTGATGGATGAAAATCCAGGAACTGTCCTGACTTTAAATCCACATTTTTATATGGGTTGGCCAAACAAAAATTACTTGGAGAATAAGATGTAGGTACCTTATTGGTGGTAATAAACTCCGTAGCTAAATTAAGATTTTTAAGAAAGATACACTTCGAGGTCAATGAAAAGTTGCTGATCAAATGATTGAATTAGTCTGTATCGTTATCACAAAACCTCAGAAGATAAAAAACCTCTCAAAAATTAGTAAAGGTTAGTCAATGACACCACCTCAGGAAACTTAACAACTAACAGAAATATCAATGTCTATTAAAATTGCTAAACATGTGATTTCTACAAGAAGAGTAATTTAAGATGTAATGAAGCTATCAAAAAGTAACGTCACTTTGATGTCCAATGTAGAACCATATGTTTTTTCTAATTTCTAACAAGTGTATCAGTTGAATATTGTTTTACATATATATTTATATTTCAATGGAGAAAGGGTCAATATTTGGACAGCTGTGGAAAGACCACGAGGCAGAGCAAGAGAGAGAACGAGTCCTGGACGAGCAGGACTCGGATTGGGTGTGTATAATTTGCTCTGTTGTGACCATGTTATGAAGTAATGTCTGAAAATAATTGTATTTTCTTTTTCATTTTGGATATTTTACGTGAAAGGTCCTTATGCCTTTTTCTCTGTGTAGTTGTATTACAGGTCAAAAGTAATTCTAAGTCATAAAATGAACATGTTAAGAAATATAGAAGAGAATTGTATTTTCATATTTGCTTTCTTATCTTCTAATTTCTTTATTTGTATTCCAGGTCTCAGAGTCAGATATGGGGACAAGCACTTCGGGCTATAGCTCTTCCCCCCCAAGAGAGTACACCGTAGGCAGCTAGTACCATCAACATCCTGTGTAACCCCTCCCCCCAAGGTAACTATAAGCATCACATGTTTTAAGAAGTATTCTTATGTTCATTGTTTTACCATTCATTGCAGGAATTTATAAACATATATGCACTCTTTCTGTGGAAATGGCAATGTATGCAAGTAATTACTTTTCAACTTTCAGGCCATCTCCCCTAGGATGCTAGGAGCTAGGAGGTGTAGAGTGTCCCTCACTAGTATACACCCTACCCTACACCCTACTGGGCAAGGCTATCCCCACAGAGATGCCACCCCTACCACAGCCGCCACCCCTGAGGTAACTATAAGCAGCACCTTTTAATGATTATTCTTATGTTTACTGTTGCAGGAAATTGTAAAGATATATGTATCGAAGTTGTGGAATTGGCAATGCATGCAAATAACTACTTTTCAATTTTCAGGATCACACACTCAGGGCAACCACACCATCCACATCTGGGCAAGCCGATCCCCAAAGAGATGGCACTAGTAAGACAGCCCGCACCCCTGAGGTAACTATAAGCAGCAATTTTCAGGATCACACACTTAGGGCGACTGCGCTACCCCCTACTCAGGGCAACCACACCATCCACATCTGGGCAAGCCGATCCCCAAAGAGATGCCACCCCTACCACAGCCGCCACCCTTGAGGTAACTATAAACCGCCTCAGAAGGTGAAATAGAGTTGACGAATGTATCAACTACTAGGCAAGGCGATCCCCAAAGAGATGCCACCACTTACACATACACACCATCCACATCTGGGCAAGCCGATCCCCAAAGAGATGGCACTAGTAAGACAGCCCGCACCCCTGAGGTAACTATAAGCAGCAATTTCCAGGGTCACACACTTAGGGCGACTGCGCTACCCCCTACTCAGGGCAACCACACCATCCACATCTGGGCAAGCCGATCCCCAAAGAGATGGCACTAGTAAGACAGCCCGCACCCCTGAGGTAACTATAAGCAGCAATTTTCAGGATCACACACTTAGGGCGACTGCGCTACCCCCTACTGGGCAAGGCTATCCCCAAAGAGATGCCACCCCTACCACAGCCGCCACCCCTGAGGTAACTTTAAGCAGCACCTTTTAATGATTATTCTTATGTTTATTGTTGCAGTAAAATGTAAAGATATGTGTATCATAGTTGTGGAATTGGCAATACATGCAAATAACTACTTTTCAATTTTCAGGATCACACACTTAGGGCCACCGCGCTACCCCCTACTGGGCAAGGCTATCCCCACAGAGATGCCACCCCTACCACAGCCGCCACCCTTGAGGTAACTATAAACCGCCTCAGAAGGTGAAATAGAGCTGACGAATGTATCAACTACTGGGCAAGGCGATCCCCAAAGAGATGCCACCACTTACACATACACTTACTTGTGTTTTTCGGCTCATGTCAGTCTCATTGTGCTTCTTTCAGTATGGTTATAAAAGCTGGCCATGATCTGAGTCCTGAGCAAATTTTAACTGTTCCGACTATCAAAAAGTAACGTCACTTTGATGTCCAGGGTAGAACCATACGTTTCTTCTAATTTCTAACAAATGTATTAGTTGGATATTTTTTTTACATATATATTTATATTTCAATGGAGCAAACGGTCAATATTTGGGTCAATGTTGCAAAAATATTTATTGAAATAAATTCCATTTAAAGGCTGTTTTGCTCTGAAGTCTGTGTTTTCTCCTGTGTAGAATGGGACCAAATTGTGAAATGTCCCTGTTACCGTTGCCATAGAAACAAAATATTCAGACGACATCAAAATGAAGTATGCAATTTCAAAACTTAAAAAACCCTTTCTGGCTGATGCACATTTTTCAGGTAAACCATGGTGCCACACAAGTGTATGAAAGTCAGGGGAGCATTGGATGCTCCTTGTTGCAGACATGAAAAAGAAGGAAGCTTATGTGCTTAACTCAAAGACAAGCCCGTCTTATGACAGGTCCTGCAACACATACACATCTAAGAGGAAGTAAGTTTCATACCAGAATCTGTATGTATACTTGGTGGCGTGTATGGTTGATTTCTGAAAACAGTACCCATGTGTTGTATATCAAATGTTTTAAATACAAATTAGTACAGAGTTTGGGTATTACCCAATTTGGGGTAATTAAAAGGATTATATAAGGTGCAAGCTGTTTCTTATGAACAATTTACATATCTGTTGAAGACCACGTGTTAAACTTGATCTAAATAATTACATATTGATAAATGAAAATATCACAACTTGTTATTTCTTCCTTAATGGATATATGATACGGCCAATATGAATGTTTGTCTACATCATTTACAAGTGTACATTTGATGTGCCTATAGCTTTTTTCAATAAAGATTGTTCAGTAAAACATACATTGTGTGAAAAAAACGTCTTGTTAATATCTAAGCCAGTCACAAATTCCTCATTAGGTGAATAACTGAGTGAATTAAGCCATGGTTGTAAGGTTGCAAATGTAATAACCCTGAGGTCAAATTTAACAAATACTCTACATGTAATGTTATTGAGAAACCAGTAGAACTATCACAGCTATTTGAAATGAAGAGTTTTGATAAGTGTGTATCAAAAATGTTCAAGTAACATTAGCATTACAAGAATAAATAGAATGTCAGTATTTCCTACAGACGACAGACCACCAAAGTGGCAGTTTCACAAAGCTGATTGGAACCTTTTTAAAGACCTATGTTTGGAGGCCTTTCTTCAAGGCGATCTTGAGGGAGGTCTCCACCTGGAAACTGTTATCGACAAGCTTTGTGAAATTGCCATCCGAACAATACCAAAATAAAATCCAAACCCTAAGAAGCCGTGGTTCTCTGATGAGTGTCAGGAAGCTATTTTAGAAAGAATGAGATCTCTTTGAGTTTTTAAAGGTTCTCCAACAAATGCAAATTTACAAAAATATTGTATAAAGAGGGCCAAAGCAAGACAGGTCATTCGTGCCAACAAAAAGAATAGTTGGCACGAATATGTGTCCAAATTAAACTTAATGCCAGAATGTCCATGAAGAAATGCTGGGACATGGTCCTTAAAATCAAGGGTAAGGGGGGCAGTTCATCCGTAAAACATATTGAGAAGAATGGCAAAAATATAACACAACCAAGGGATATTGCCAACACCATTGGGGAGGCAATATCCTTCAATTCATCCTCTGCACATTATTCACATAAATTCCAACGCATCTAGAATAGACAAGAGAGACACCCCCTTATATTCCAATCTGACAATACCGAACCATATAAACAACCCTTTTCAATAGATGAGCTCAGGAGTACTGCGCTTGGCAAAGCCACAGCTCCTGGTCAGTTTTTGAAGCCTCTTCCTGAAGCTTCTCTCCAGTGCCTTTTAAAGGTTTTAAATAATATTTGGGGAACTGGAGTGTTTCCCTCTTCGTGGAGAGAAGCCACCATCATACCCATTGCCAAGCCAGGAAAAGACTCCAATGATCCAAATAATTCGATGTCTGCCTTCAGCCAACGATATCGGTCTGAAGTTGGCGCAAGGCCTCGTGCAATATCGCTAGCTTCTCCTAGACATCTTGCTGTATATGGTTTTCACAGCATGGATGAATGAGGGTGGAAAGCCGGCCGGACTGCATTTTCAACAGGGTGTAACAAATTTATCACCTGCTCTTTCGTGGTGAAAAGAATACAGCTCATAAGCTCCTAAGAGTTTGAGTATCTTAATTACCTCCTAAGAGGTATAACGAGTTTGGACAGCAAACACAAACCTTTTGTAAACAATAAGAGGTGAAAACATTCAAGTACTAGTAATGGCTAACCAGGTCATTTCTGGGATGTTGTAGCTCTAGTGTGTATTTGTAGATAAGAAACGCATGATGAAATAGTACTATTCCTAGTTTTAAGCGAAATACAGAGCATAATTGCTCTGACACTCATAAAATACGCCGAACGCGGGAAAACAGTAAAAACTGTCACAGGTTAAGATATTTGTCAACCTGGTGTTCTTTTCAAATATTGATTAAATGTACTTATTACGAATTTCCAAAAAATACACAAATGATTCTTAGATGTCCCACCCTTAGTCAAATATATCGACATTCGCAGTTCCTAAAAAAAATTCATCTGTAGTTTGTCTGACCCAAGCTTTAGTTGAACGTTTTCTCCATTTTTTGTTAAGAAATTTGTGTTTGCTTTCCAAACTTGGTAAACCTCTTGGGAGCACTAAGTCTTGTATTTTAAAGCATACTTTCTGCCTCAACTCGTAGATTTTGCCCAGTATGCACTGGTATGTGCCCATAGTGAAATTACACGCCGCGCGGAAGTCCGCCATCTCTTCATGTGACATTTCTGCCGAGTGAGACCAGAAAAAATACCGTTGCTGTGTTTCGCTGGCAATTTCTCAGCCATTTGCGGGTTGATTTTTACGAGAGACCATTCTGCACAGTGTAGATGGAGATGACCTAAATCTGGGAGGGGCACTCTTGACGTTTACTACTGCATACCCTCGTTTTCAGTTGTTTTTTGGCGAGAGAATTTTTTCCTCAAAATTGGCACTTTGAAATCAAAAAAAAGAATTACTAAACTTAACTTTTATGTACTTTAATCTGCTTACTTATATTTTATAAGTAATGAAGAACACATTTTTGAAAAGTAAAATCTTATATCTTAATACAGAAGACAGTAAAGTTAGGGATGCTGATGACATTGATTCCTTAATAAGTGCAGAGATCCCAGACAAAGAAACCCAACCTGAACTTTTTAGTATCATCAAAAGCAGCATAGTACATGGACCATGTGGTACTTTGAACAAAAACTCTCCATGCATGGTTGATGGCGAGTGCTCCAAGAAATATCCGAAGGATTTCCAAAGTACGACATCACTTGCAGTGAATGGCAATCCAATTTACAAGAGAGAGGACAATGGTAGAACTATTCAAGTTGGCAACCATGACATAGATAACAGGTGGATTGTGCCATTCAACCCCTATCTTTCCAAAAAGTACAAAGCACATATAAACCTTGAAGCATGCACATCAATAAAAAGTGTTAAATACCTCTTTAAGTATGTGTACAAGGGACATGATTGTGCTAATGTTGAGGTTGCAGAGTGCAATGAATTAAACCATGACGAGGTTTCAAGATATATGGATACCAGCCCAGTAAACATGCCGATGGTAATCCAACCATTGGTGCGACGTTGGGCCAACGTACTAATGTCCGCCTGCCCCAACATCGGGCCAACGCTGGCAAATTCTAAAAATAGCATTTCTGTGATTATCCAGTTGCCAAAAATATGGTTGGCATGCCAACCGTTGACCAACATTGGCCCAATGTTGGAATGATGTTGGCATTATGTCCCCAACATTGGCCCGATGTTGGGGCAGGTGGACATTGGTACGTTGGCCCAACGTCGCACCAATGGTTGGCAGATGGTTGGCCCAACATTGGCCCATCGTTGGCCCAACATTGGCATGTTTATGGGGCAGGTTCATCAGTGCTCCAGAGGCATACTGGTGTTTGGCTGAATACAAGATGCATGACAAGTCTCATTGCATAGTCAGACTAGCATTACATTTGCCAAATCAGCAACCAGTCTATTTCAGAGAAGGGAATCATGAGGCAGCCACAGAGTCCGCTGCTGAAAAAGATACAATGTTGACTGCTTATTTCAAATACAATGCAGCAAATCATACTCAATATACTTACAGTGAGTTCCCTAAATATTTTGTCTTCAACAAACAGAAGAGGGTATGGACACCACGGAAGCAGCGTGGAGGATTTACTCAGCATCTCCAAAAGACATGGAAAAATATTGTCTCCGTGTATTGCTTCATAATGTTCCAGGAGCTACCTCCTTTGAAGATCTTAGGAGGGCTGAGGGCGAAGTCCAAGAAACACACAAGCAGCCGTTCTGAAGAACCTCATTGCCAGTGACTGGGAATGGTTTCGTGCCCTATCTGAAGCAGAACACTTCCAAATGCCCAAGCAATTGAGGTTGCTCTTTGCCACTATCTGCATATATTGCAACCCAACTGATCTTAACAGTCTTTGGGTAGACTTCAAGGAAGCTATGTGTGAAGATTTTATATACCGAGGTGATAGGGTAGACGTAGCAGAACAAAAGGCTCTTCAGGATATAGAGAGTACTCTACAGCAGTTTGGTATGTCATACAAAAGTCTCAAATTGCCAGATATTCAGCCCATTCAAATGATGGAAGAGCCAAAAGAATTTGATATTGAGCTTGAGTTACAACAAAGCAATGAGCAGATGGCTAAGTTGAATACCGATCAGCGGATGTTAGTGGATTATGTTTTAGAAGATCTCAATGCCATTAGACAGGGTGAAGCACCACAATGTAGGGCTTACTTCCTAGATGGTCCAGGAGGAAGTGGAAAGACCATGGTCTACAACACACTGATATCCTTTTGTAGAAGCCAGGGTATAAAAAGTGGCACCAAGTGCATGGACTGGCATAGCTGCTACCCTTTTGAGTGGAGGGAGGACAGTGCATGCTCTATTCAAATTACCTGTACCCATTCTAGATACAAGTGTGTGCAATGTCACCCCAACGTCAAGTCATGCTGCTTTCATACGATCGGTCACAATGTTTATCATTGATGAAGCTTCAATGGTTCTAGGAAGTGCACTCAATGCAATAGATAAAATGTTGTGTGCCATTACTGGGGATGATGTTTGGAGGGAAGGTATTCCTTCTTGGTGGTGACTTTTGCCAGGTTCTTTCGATAGTACCTAGGCAACCACATACAGTTGTCATTGAAAGCTGTCTGAAAAGGTCACCCCTCTGGCCTTCTTTTAGGGTTTTTAAACTAACAAAGAATATGCGTGCAAATGCAGATGAACAAGAATTCTCAAGGTGGCTCCTGGGCCTGGGAAATGGTGAAATTCAACGTGAGGGATGCAGTATACCTGAGTCTGTTGAAAGTTCCTCTGAATGCCATTCGATGGAATAATTGATGCAGTATTTCCTGATGTTTCAGACCCAAGGGCTGTTTCTAAAAAGGTCATACTGACATCAACGAATGACGTCTGTCCTCAAATGAATAATCAGGTTATCGAGAAAGTGGATGCAGACACAGCAATATACTATAGTGCAGATAGTGTAGTTTGTGATGATGAAGAAGAGGCATCTATAATTACCCAATAGAATTTCTAAATTCACTTACTCCATCCGGCATGCCTCCTCATGCTTATTCTCAAACCTGGAGCCATAATCATGTTATTGCGAAACATAAACCTGAAGAAAGGTCTCTGCAATGGCACTCGGCTAATTGTACACCACCTTCATGACCATAGTATTGATGCTGAGATCCTTACTGGGTCCTTTGAGGGACACCGTGTACTTATTCCTAGGATAAGATTGGCACCCTCGGATGCTAATCTGCCTTTTATCCTTGAAAGGGTCCAATTTCCAGTCCGTTTGTCATACTGCATGACAATCAATAAGGCACAGGGACAGACCTTTGATAAAGTTGGCATCTACCTACCTGGTCCTGTGTTTTCACATGGACAGTTGTATGTGGCATTTTCAAAGGCAAGATGTTTTCAAGACATCTATGTTCAGATTGGCCTGACTGCCACACAAGGTTTGATAAATAAGAAGTCAATAACTAAAAATGTAGTATACAAGGAAGTCTTATAAATTAACAAGAGGACCCATTTTGTTTTAGAACCTCCAAGAAGGAGTGCTTAGTTAACATTTGTGGCAGAGCATTCCCTTTCTAAACTTTGAGAAGGAAGAAGAATTACTGTTTGGCAAATCAAAACACAAGGGTATCTATAGGACTATTTAGGAAAAGGAAGGAGTGCTCAGATCACCAGTGGCCGAGTATCTCCTTTCTAAACTCTGATAAGGAAGCAGGATTATTGATAGGTAAATCAAAACACAAGGGTATCTATAGGACTATTTAGGAAAAGGGAGTGCTCAGATCACCAGTGGCCGAGTATCTCCTTTCTA
This sequence comes from Maea johnstoni, assembly GCA_963942565.1. Classification (NCBI taxonomy): domain Eukaryota; kingdom Metazoa; phylum Annelida; class Polychaeta; order Spionida; family Magelonidae; genus Maea; species Maea johnstoni. The sequence goes on along the minus strand of OZ012695.1, from coordinate 2,143,662 downwards.
AACTCTGATAAGGAAGCAGGATTATTGATAGGCAAATCAAAATAAATACAAGGGTACCTATAGGACTATTTAGAAAAAGGAAGGAGTGCTCAGATCACCAGTGGCCAAGTATCTCCTTTTTTGAACTCTGATGAGGAAGCAGGATTATTGATAGGCAAATAAAAACACAAGGGTATCTATAGGACTATTTAGAAAAAGGAAGGAGTGCTTATTATTACCCTCATAACATTTATTCATGATTTGATAATTCATCTTTGTTGTGCTTTCTCACCATTCTGTACTTTCTTCATTTTATTGAACCATTTTGTTTTTTCAGATCAACATTAATATGTTGCCACAGTATCATGAGTAAGCCTAAACAGTCAATGATATTATCTTTTGCTCCTAGAACAGCATCTACAAGTAAGCTTAAAGCATATCCTTATTTTGCTTTTAGATGGACAAGGATTTTCCTTTTCCAGGACCTCCATCGGGCATGGAAATTCCTAATGAGTGAAAAATTCTATTTACAGTAACTTTTTTACAGGATTTTACTTGATATCATGTTCTTATTTAAGAATGATATTATTTTCCAGGATTATATCTGTGGCCGAGCATGGCACAACCATATAAACATTTCTTTATAAAGATTTTCTGATTAATTTTTGTTTCCAGAATGGCATCACCAGGCAAATCATCACCGAGAAATCCAAAAAAAGCCCCAGTGCCAGTTAAGGGCAGACATTACTTTGATTAAAAAGACCAAGGATGACTTAATTGGAGCTGCAACCTGCAGCTATGGCCACATATGCTCTCGAGCCCAATGGCCAAAATGCTGTCCTAAGGGGCAGCAAGACCATTTGGTCAAATCTGGACAGGGATGTTCGGGCCATCTTGGAGGCCCTTGAAGAAACTCTTTGGGCAACCCAACAACTTAATAGCCAGAAAGACTTTCTAGAGAGGAAGGTGTTCACTCTAGAATTGGACAAAAGACGCCTCCAGGCTCGCATTAACAAAGTTGAGAGTGAGAAAGCAGCACTCCAGCAGACAGTAGCCACCCTGTGTCCGGAGGAAATGGAGCTCTGAGCTTCTTAAAGGGCACTTGCACCATCAGAATGATTTAGGTTCAAATTGGGCTTATACATGTCACCTTTCAAATAAGACCTCCCCCGAACCTGTCCTCTTCAGCACTACTCAGTTATATCTTACAGAAGTGAGCAGGTAACAGGCCTGAGGCAGCCATACAGGGGGGTCCATCTTCTCATGATATGCACTCTGCTTTTTGGCATCACCTAAGCATCAGCTGTGCCACTAGCCTTGGTCACTATAACTGAGTAGTGCTGACGAGCACAGGTTTGGGGGTAATCCTATTTGAAAGGTGACATGTATAAGCTCATTTTGAACCTAAATCATTTCTGATGGTGCATTTGCCCTTTAACTGTGGTCAGATCCGCAGGGCCGACCAGCTTTATATCATTCTTTAATCTGTTACTATAGAATGGCTTATTTTACTCTGTAACAATTTCCCCTATTTTTTTCTTTTCATTCATTCGTCCTTACCCTGATCCCACTGAGTTGTCTGAGAGGCCTTCTTTACCATACATGGTTCTTATAAATCTTACTGCTCTTATAACCTGCTCTTTGTTCTTTTTATAGATCTTGATAAGCACCCGTTATTCCACCATAAGTCCAATATGTATAAAGTTGCAATTTTGGGCCACTGCAGCTTTGTTTCGGGTCTGGAACACCATCTAAGGAACCGTGGGGCCTATACCGCTGAGCAGATAGCAGAAGCCATGAAAATGACCATGTACGTGCTGCAGGTATTCTTTTTTGGAAGTTGTGGTGCATCGGTGACCGATTCTAACTTTGTATTTCCTTTTGTTCAGTTACAGAGAGTGTTGCCCACAGTTGTTGTTTTTAATTATGGGACAAATGATTTGGCCAATAATGTCCCCACTCTACAGGCTGCTGTGAAAGTTGTTGACATGGCTAAAGACCTTTTGACCCAAGTGCCCTCTGTCAAACATGTCATGGTATGGGTGCATGTTATAGGAAGTTCACAGTAAAATCATTTACGAGTAATGTTCATCTATTTAACACAATTTTGCATCACCTTTGTGAGGTAGAGCCTCAAATTTCTTCATTTATGATGCACGGTTTTTGGAAACATCCAATTGATATTTGGTCTCGAGATGGGATTCATCCCAACACACCTAAGGGGAGAGAAATTTATATTTCGACCTTAAAATCTGCAACTTTTACCGCCATCAGCACTATCAAAAATGGGCAAAAGAAAGGAAAGCCAAGGAGGAGGAGAAAAGCAGTAAATCAAAATTAAATCTAATTAATCTATATCTATGTGGTGTCACTTTTTCTGGAAATCTGAAACAAACAAGCAATAAATTCTGAAACAAACATGCAATGTTATGCCAGTAGTTTAAGACCATCAGTGGCGAAAAGCTGGCTTACGTAAGTGTTTGATTATCTTTTTGTATAATACATCCTATTAAGCATTGTTATGCCAGTAGTTTAGACCATCAGTGGCGAAACACTTGATGCTGGCTTACATATGCATTTGATATTCATTTCATATACTACCTCCTACTAATTTACAAGTGAATGTTTCTCGTAAAGAATTCTTTAGCTTGTAGTGGATTTGATTTTGGTCACCCTTTCTGCAATAATTTCATCTTTCAAAAGTGTTTTTCATCTTTAAGTATGCACATCATACAACCAATTTTAATTATAAAATCTGTGCTTTTCTGATTTGGAAATTTGCTAATGACAAAATAATTATTTCTCCTAATGATATTGCTATAGATGGTATCTTATCAACAAGATGCCATCTATAGCAATATCATTAGGAGACAATTTTTTTTCTCACTAGCAAATTTTTAACCACTTATAATACTCATCTTGGGCATGCTCTTTCCATCATCACTTCGTTCAAGATGGCAACTCAGTGGGCAAAACTTGGTAAATATTACATTTTAGTATTTACATATTTCAAATGCTCATAGTGCAGGTTTCTATGCTGTTAGACTGTTAGAGTTATACATATCAAAAATAGCCTAGGTCGGGGTTTATCAGGGTATGCTTGCATGCGCCGACCACAGATTTCCAAGAAAAGATGAATAAAATTGTTTTTTAAATTCTGTGCGGCAACATACCATTTTCATTAAATTTAAACTTAGGAAATTACTGCACTTATCGATTTGATGTACTTATTTTGTGAACAATAAATGAGACTGTACTATTTATTAGGGCTGTCATTGTTTAAAAAGATTTGTCGATTCGATTAATTGATATTTCTTTTTCGATTTCGATTATTTTGATACGATACATTGAATAATGCCCATAAATTCTATAGCATAATATGCAGCATGTAATCAAATAGTAGGTAGTAAGTAGGTAGTTTTAAATTCAAAACAGTATGACGTATGATTTATTTCAAGGTTTAAACCTATGATCTTACACCCTGCAGGGAGGGTACTTTTGTACAACTGCATAACTTAATCCTCATTAGGAGACTATTCAGGCAATATACTTTACTAAGGGCTGAGTATTCAAATACACACACAGCAGAGAGAAAAAATTCATTAAAATCAAACCCATAATCTTTATTTTGAAAATCAAATATTGGCAGTGTTTAGAAGAAAATATCTGTATGTATATATATATATATATATATATATATATATATATATATATATATATATTTGTTTATATTGCTTATTATTTAATACCCAGCGCCTGTCAACATTTAATAAACATCATTTCAACATTTACCTACATCAACAATCACATCAGCCACATTGTTTACGAACGGTGAATTATGTACCATTGATCGTAATTGTTCGTCATACCAAACAATCACATCAGCCACATGGTTTACGAACGGTGAATAATGTACCATTGATCGTAATTGTTCGTCATACCATACCTCCTGCCAATTCCGCTGCAACGGATATTCACGAAAATGATCGTGAATTTCCGTTCTTTCATTAGTGGCTTGCATCACTATACACACTTCCTATTGCACTGCAAAAGGAAAGTGCCACAAGTCACCACTATGTTTCTTTTGTAAACAGCATGAAGGCTCCTACACGTGGGGACCGATCAACAGCCGCAGCACTCTTCGCAGTTTTGCGGCCGTAAGAACGTTAGTTTTTCTTTTTTTTGCCATCTCGATGCATCGATTAATGCATCGAGATGGCAAGATTGCAGACATCGATTGACTGCAATTGTCGATACATCGATGCGAGGGGTATCGATGACTGTCCTACTATTTATATCTGCATTTTTGTGACTTTCGCCATAATCCAAGTTTCCATTGACAGGTAACTTTTCATAAGCCTTACTCTGAAGTGACCATAAATAACAAGTTTGCGCAACCATGTATCAGAGTTAAGCGTGTAATGTATACTAAGGACATACAGCACAATTCGCTGAAATCTCACATTTCTAGAAAACTTGGTATTGCCTTAAACAAGCTCATCCTGTGAGCTCTTTATGTACAGAGGCTTATGATGATTTACCTCTACACATTGGACCTGTATACATATCTCTATTGTAATTCATTATCCCCCAGTAAATATGTCAAATGACAAGTTTGCATACTGTAGAATAGGAAATGATTCCGAGCATGAAATTTACTGAATTAAAAAAATCTCGGTATGATTAAATTTGGATTAAAATCTGCCCCGATCTGTGTTAATGTGTTATGAAACTGTTTGGTAAAACTTAATACGGAAAGGTAATTTTTGGTCTAATTCAGTATATTTTAACCCCAGATTAATTTCCTATTCTACAGTATGTTTAATTATTAGGAATCTGAAATACCCTTAGGTTGGGCTAAAGAGGTCCATTGGTTAATGGGCAATAATTACCAAACACCTGTGTAGTTGCAAACTAACCTACTGAAAGGTTGTACCTGCTGTGAAAGATTGCAACATTACTAAAATGCCCAATGACAACATGCAAGCCTTGGGTTAGGACTAAAAACTTATCTACAAGTATCTTATCTAGAAATTGAGGGACTTTAAATTTAGACAGATGTAAATCAAAAATGTTAGAAACAATATAAATTTGAAAAGGTTTCAATACAAATACAATGTTAAAATGTTTGATCTCAAAATTTGGAGTGGGTCTATTTTTAAAGTCCATCAATTTGGCACCTTTTAGTAACACGCTCAGCCTAGCTACCACATCAAGGTAGGTGCCACAGCTGGGAATTTAACTAAATATATTTAAAATAACAACATGTAAATTGATCAGACTCCATGTTTTAAGGCACTCTAGGTTTTATGTGCATGGATTTTAGCTAATTATTGTTTCACATAATTTGAAAGTAGTTGTTTCTGCATTACTATCCAATCCTGTGCTGTGCACGGGGGCCTGCTAGTGTATCTTATTTTCCAGTTACTTAAGTACTTTCAGCTTGGTCAGGCAGACAATAGATGAAAGAAGGAACCGGGAGTGTTGATCTATTGGGACAGGACATCAAATGAATAGTTGTGTATTTTTTGGAAATTCATAATAAGTACATTCAATCAATATTTGGCAAAACCACCAGGTTGACAAGTATCTTAACCTGTGAGTTTTATTATCAAGCTTAGGAGATCAATGCGTTGAGCTATAAAGCAATTTCATGTGGTGAAGGGACTACCCTCAAGTGCTGACAAATATTATTTTATGCGGCCAATCAAAAGCCTATCAAGTTGTATTTAAAGCACTTCTAATGCTTTCTAACAATATAAATATTGTAGCAAAAAAGGGTCTCAGATAAGGCTGAGAATGCATCTCAGAGTATCTAGTACCCTCTGGCTTCTGGGGGCCTTGATTGGCCCCAGACCCCTGGCTGCAATGGCAGTGTGCCACAGGCAGACAGCCTTGCACACCAAGAAAAGGTAAAAAAGGTAAATTGTTTTCTCAAAAAAGAATTTTCATCTGGAATAACTCATTTTGGGCCCAGATAAGGCATTCAGATAAGGTTGAGAATGCATCTAAGACCATCTAGAACCCTCTGGCTTCTGGGGTCCTTGAGCGGCCCCCAGACCCCCGTCCGCAAAGCAGTGTGCCACAGGCAGACAGCCCTGCACACCAAGAAAAGGGTAGGAAAGGTAAATAATATTCTCAAAACAGGAAGAATTTTCATCTGGAACAACTCATTTAGGTCCGGATAAGGCTGAGAATGCATCTCTGAGCATCTAGAACCCCCTGGTTTCTGGGGGCCTTGAGCGGCCCCCATACCCCAGGCCGCAATGGCATTGCGCAACAGGCAGACAGCCCTGCACACAGAGAAAGGGTAAAAAAGGTAAATGGTTTTCTCAAAACAGGAACAATTTTCATCTGGAATAACTCATTTAGGGCTCAGGTAAGGTTGAGAATGCATCTCAGAGCATCTAGAAACCTCTGGCTTCTGGGGCCCTTGAGCGGCCCCCAAACCCCCGGCCACAATGGCAGTGCACCAGGGCCAGGCAGCCCTGCACACCAAAAAAGGGTAAAAAATGGTGAATTGTTTTCTCAAAACAGAACGAATTTCACCATCGGGAATCACTCATTTGGCCCTTGGATTAGGATGATAGTTAGGGTTAGGATGCGAAGAGATTTTTTGAATCGATTGATCGAAAAATATTTCGAACAATTAATCGATTCGGTTCGAGTTTTACGGCCACATTGCCGTAATGTTAAGGCAAACGATTTCAAACATTATTGTGCCGCGGCATGCACCGGCACATGCCAGGCACACGTGCAGTGTACATGGTCTTAGCCAATATTTGTAAACAGGGTGTCCAAATAGAGGTTTCATAGACTTTTGCATGTCCTAAGTGTGGTACAAAAATCATACTACTAATAAAATAAACCCTATATATTTACAGGTTTTGCTTTTTTAGGCCAGTAACTGATTTGTGTGACTTATAAAAGTGACACTACTGCTTTTACATCTTCTATCTTCTAAGAAAAGTCATCATCAGCAAATTCTGGCGTAAATTTTTGGGTGTCTGAACTGTCAAAAAACAGTGTTCTGAGTGTCCAAATGACACACTGGACGCATAGGCGGCTAAACCCCTGGCAGTGTACCGTGGCACTTGATGAATCGGTGCCCAAATATGGCGCAATAGATTTGTTTACTCTATAGTGTTGACACAGAGCCGTTCCGTGTCACTTAAACGAAAGATCTGTTTTTGTAAGTTTTGGCCGCGTAATTTCACAAAATTTCTTCAGAAATTTTGCATTTGAAATAATTGATTATTTCAAATGCCGTTTGAACTGGTCGAGTCGGCCTCAGCTCAACCGAATGCTCGAGTTCTCGCTTAATCGTCCGACCACTAGTGATAATGCATCTCAGAGCATCTACAACCCTTTTGCTTCTTGCAGCCCCCACTCCCCCAGCCGCAGTGGCAGTGCGCAACCGGCGGACGGCCCCTGTGCGCCAATGACATACAGACTTGGACACCCTAAGTCCTTGAAAGTGATGAAAAAAATTAAGCCCTCAAAATCTGCGAAAAAAAAATAATTGAGCCCTGAAATGATGAAAAAAAATAATCGAGCCCTGAATCTCCTCCTGGCTCAGCAAGATCAGGGTTATCCACCATTTGCTCCTGCTGACGTCGTTTGCCTGTGGTGAGTGCACCTGCCTGCTGATATTTTTTACAGAGATATTGTCTTGGCATGGCTTCCTTTTACAGTTTACTGCAGCTGTAATTTGTACTGTGTCTGCTGGCTCTCAAAGTCACTTGTGCTGCAGCCAAGAAATGCGTGAAATTTCGCTGTTTTGTGAGTGAAATTACGCTGCTGCCTGCCAGACCTCGCCAACTGAAGGTAGCGGCAGACACGAGGTGCGAGTGAGGGACGCTATGTCACGAGCGCGGATGTGCCGCCAAATGCCAGGGTCAAAGGTCAATCTGGCAGGGAGGCGGGAGAAACAAACCACAGATGCGCCCGACCAAGATGTCGTCGCCACAATGTGACCGTTGTCATTAAATACTAGACTCTAGTACTATTTCATGCGCCCAATCGCCACAAAAGCTTATCAAGTTATAATTAAAGCACTTTTACTGCTTTGTAACAATATAAATATTGTAACAATGGGACACTCCTGGTCCAGGAGGCAGGCCAACGCAATATGTCATTAAGTATTTTCCATGCGATACTAGTATGATTTGACGCCATCCTGCATGTGGCACACTTATAACGTCACAGCCAAGTATTGCCGCGATCGGCGTATTTTATGAGGGTCAGAGCAATTATGCTCTGTATACATCTCGCTTAAAGCTATGAATATTACAGTTTTATCATTCGTATTTTATCTACAAATACTCACTTAATACCATCCCAGAAATGACCAGGGTACCCAGTACTAGAACTTTAAAAATAAATGTTGTTCTCTGAATATGAATACAACGGTGAACCAAGGCCCTGCTCATCTAAGGGTGAACGAACATAATTCCTCTTCTAACAAAATTGCATGTCAATATCGATAACGAAATTTTAGGCAACATTTTCAATTTTACAGTTAGCTTGACCCCCATATGCTCACGGAATCCACCACTTACCGGTATGAATGTCCTCAGTGGCCAAACGATTGTTGACCGAGTGGTAATAAATATCAATTATGCTCGTGCGCCAAGTGGCGATATTGAATTGCACATTGCTGACCAAGGGGTAATATCAATTATGCTGGTGCCCCAAGTGGTAATATTGAATTTGCAATTGCCGTCCAATGGTAAGACTTTTGAAACCCTGTCATGTTGGTATTCATTGGATAGCTCACGTTGAGTACGCTCAGATGAGTAATCATGTGCCAGGGTTTCAGTCACTGTTAAGGTTTTGGCATAATTTTGTATTGGTCAAATTAGTTACCACTGCAGCTGAATAAAGGTTAAATCACGAATATCGATCACTGGATACGCAACCAGCAGATCCCGCTCAACAGCCTCGGCACGACTCCTAGCCCAGGTGTTGACGAGAACCACGCAATAGGTGCGGTATGCTCGTATGCGTGAGCAACTTTCTCTATAATGTAAACAAATACGAGAGCCCTCATTCGCCTGTCTCTTACTGACGTCACACTGAGGCGAGGTTAGGTGTGTCCAGGGCTTTATAACGGGTCCTATGGTAATTGGTCTGTGGCGACCAATCCATGTCACTTTCATCTAAGGTTAAACTGTACACTTGTTTGGACGGCGCTTAACGATGACCCCAATTACGATAGAAACAATAGGATGTTTATTTATCTTTAGGATTTGAGCAAACATATCTATGTTGATTAGTACACATAAGACTCCCTTATCATTGTTGACCAGTGAAGAATACGGATGCATTCCAGATAATTTAACCTTGCACTGCCCTCAAAGTTCACCTCACAATTTGCAGCTATCTATAATAGCACTCAGGGATATTTCAGGTAGGTGCATTGCGATGTTTTTAAATGTCTTATTCATTCATTTTTTAAATCTTGAATTTTTAAATTCATTTTAAATTTTGATCAGCAAGCATACAGTTTTACATATTCACACGCTGTTATCAAGAACTAATAGTCCTTTTATTCGTACTTGTATGCACAGCTTCGAATTCCATACCCATAGGTTCAAGGTTAACTTCTGTCACTCATATATCAATGCCTTTACATTCAAGTACATTCATACCATTATCCATAGACAGAGGTATATCTACAGTAATATTATATGCATACGTACCCAACCCTTCACATGTGCTGCGTATGTTCATACAGGTGGTATAAACTTCGATTACTATGTATTCTGTATTCATAGATACAAGGATAACTACTGTCACCCATACAATCATGTAATTTTTAAATTCAAATTTATACCAATTTAATACTTTTATTGGTACCATTAGGTAACATTTACATGCATGCATAACCATCTCTTCACATATGTTACTGTATCTGTACAAATGGTATAAACTATATTCATAGAAACAAGGATAACTACTGTCACCCATACAATCATGTATTGTATAGATTTGAGTGTGTACCAGTATAATACGTTTATTAATACCATTGTCCATACACAGAGGTATACCTACAGCAATAGTACATGCATGCATACCCATCTCTCCATATGTTAAGTATGTTTATACAGATGTTTATAGATATATTCGTTCATCTGCATACCTTATTATAACTTAATTCGTCTGTATAGTTATACCTTTAGTCATACCTATATTCCTGCATACTTGAATTTGTTTACTAGTGTATCTCTACCAAGATAAAATGCAGTTACTGTTAACGTCCCTACGCATATTCGTTTATTTTGTATGTATGTATGTATGTATGTATTTGTGTATATATGTGTTTATGTACGCGTGCATCCATTTATGTATATATGTATGGGTGGATGGGTGTACGTACACGTATGTATGTAAGTATGTACTTACGTATGTTTTTCTGTATGTATATATATATATATATATATATATATATATATATATATATATATATATATATATATATATATATATATATATATATATATATATATATATGTGTGTGTGTATGTATGTTTGCATGTGTGTATGTATGGATGTACGTAGGCAGGTGTGTATGCATGCATCCATGCATGCACGTATGTTTGTACGTATCACTATGTGTATTTGTATTTATGTATGTATGTATGTAAACGTGTATTTATGTGTATTCATAATTCAGAAGTTCATTTCTCACCGATGATCACGAAATATGGATATTTCTACCGATTGGCAACCCCTAGCGGCGGAGTGGGGAATCAGCAGTGACACCTTGTCCTCGTTAGAAAATGAGGGTTTCATCAGTTCTAGGGCATTGAGTGTGATGGAGAAAGAGGATGTAGAACAACTTAGCATTTCCCGAGGGCAGAAAACACTCCTAAGAGCCTTCTCTAAAGAGCTGAGAAATTCACAGGACAGGTAGGAATTTTGAACTTTGATTATCGTCATTTTTTGCCCCCACCCCCCCCCCCAAAAATATATATATATATATATATATATATATATATATATATATATATATATATATATATATATATATATATATATATATCTGGAAACTGGAGTACCCGGCAATACCACCGTCTAACCCCAAGTCACTGGTAACTTTCACATGCCCTTGCCGGGATTCGACTAGCCAGTTGTTTGAATGGTGGAGGAAACCGGAGAAACCAGCAAAAACCACCGTCTAACCCCACGTCACTGGTAACTTCCTTACATGCCCTTGTCGGGATTCGAACCTGGATAGTGTTGAAAGGACAGGTAGTAATTTGGAGTTTTGATCATCATCATTTGTTTTGTCATATTGCGGCTAAGTCATGACTAGCCAGTTGTGTGATTAGGGTACGAAACCGGAGTACCCGGCAAAAAGCACCGTCTAACCCCAAGTCACTTGAGACTTTCTCACATGCCCAGGTCGGGATACAAACCTGGACAGTTGTGAAGGACAGGTATGTCATCAGAGTTTGATATTTAATGCTCTATAGTCATACCTCATTTTCTACCAATCGCTTACCCTGGTGATGGGAAGGGGTGAGTAGTTGTGGGTTTCTGTTTATTGTACCTCTCCTGCTACATTTTGTCTTAGTTGAATAACAGAATGGATATGTAGCGAGAGACCATTTACTATATGCGCTATTGTGAAGGCCTGGTTATGCCAGGAGTATATAATTTGGCCTAAGTGTGGCGTCACTAGTAGCCAAAAACCAATGAGGGCTTTCGCAGCGTTTACATCAGAGAAACGTGTGCGCCAACATGCGCAAAACGTTACTTTTTGGCTATTCGCCGCAGCCAGCCGGCTGGTTTTGTATCCACTTGTTTTTATGTATCTATGATTTTGTGACTAGCTAATCTATGTTTGAAAGATACTTCTAGATGCTGTTGCGTATAGCGTATCTCCTTTAAATATTTGCCATGATATGATATCATCAAGGGGCTATTACAAAGTCATATGGGAGTAGCAGAACGCCTGGGTCATGGATGGGTTAACCCATTAATGATCACAGCCGTCAAAAGCAGCCTGACAGTTTTGATGAAAACTTGCAGGCAAAAGCCATGGTCGAAAAAATATTTGAAGGAGGAGGGAAATTACATCCATCAGGAACAATTCTCGGTCGAATAACTTTTCGATATGAATTACCCATCGGCGTCGTACAGTTTTTCCTATTGAATATACAGTGCCGACATTGTATTCTTGCACTAAATGCGTGGGCAGCCCGGGTATAATACACGACCGTACGCCCGATTGCCACCCAGTTTTCTGGGCATGGATGGATGGATGACCTCACACCTGAGCGTAGCTTTGATTCGTAAGCTACGCGGGTCATTGATGTGCTTGGCCTATTTTCTTGACATCTTACCATGGGTGTTTTGACAACCAGGCACTGGCAGACGTCCGGTCGATAGGTGCAGGAATTAGATGTCTGTACTGTAGGGCGACAGAGTCAGATTCTCGCGTGGGGCGGAATGCGAATTGTAAATATCCGTCCTGCAACGAATCAATTAGAGATAGCGGTAGTTTAACCCACTAATGCTCAAAGCTGCCAAAATACAGCCTGACAGTTTTGACGAAATCTTTTAAGCGAGAGCATAATTTGGAGAGAATTTAGAGGAGAAATTTTGTTTAGTCCTCTACCAAGAACTCTCCTTGAATTGTTTTGTGAAATACTTTTCAATTTCAAAGATATTGTCAAAAGTACTGAAGATGCAGACGAAGATTTCCAGAGGAACTCCCAAGTATTAATGGGTTAATCAGATATGGCCAAATTGATTGATCCTCAAGAATGCTAGGTATTCTATAAAGCCGGTCTATAGACAACTTGACATATAATTGGAAATATATTGATGGTCCACAGAATGAATTCACATAAGAAAAATACCAATGTTCTATACATCCCCTCTTCAAAAACATATACACTTTTTTACATTAACGTAATAACTTGTCTTTACGCTATATTCATTTCAGCAAAGTGCCCCCGCCACGCAACCATTCAAAACATGCGGATGACAGTGATCTGAAAGCAAGGCTAGAACAGGCGGAGGATGAGCTTACAGAGGTATGGTAAAACGCAGACCACTACAGTGCCGGCATTTAATTCCTGTACTTAATGCGTGGGCAGTCCGGGCACAATACACGACTGCACGCCTGATTGACACCCAGTTTCCCGGGCTCACAACTGAACGTAGCTTTGTTTCGCAAGCTACGTGGGTCATTGATGTGCTCGGCTTAAGTTTTTGACGTGTTATTCATGGTTGTTTGTACAATCAGGCACTGGCAGACGTCCGGTCGACTGGTGCAGGAATAAAGTGTCTGTACTGTAGCTCCTGTTCCCTGAATTGGTAACCCATCAATGCTCGTAAACGGCCTGACGATGATGATGAAATTTTGCAGGAAAAGCAATGTTGGAAAAATATTTCTAGGAGGAATGTTATTTAGAAAATTTCCAACAACTCTCCCCCAACCATTTTGTAAAATAATACCCGACTTCAAAGTTATTGTCACATGTATGGTAGAAGCAGACGTCAATTTCTAAATTCATAAACTCTTAATTATTCCGTTTTGAGTTCACACCAACTGCACGTACATTTAGTGAAAGAATTAGATGTCTTTACTATAAAATCAATTCCTGCATTAGAAATCCATTCCTACAACAAAGGAGTATTCACTCTACTATACCACGTTATACAAATATGACACCCCTGTGGGACGTACACCGCCCGGGGGGGGGGGGGGCACTCAGGTACAGAGGGGGTGCGCACCTGCGTTACGTATTTCGCGGAACAATTGGGGTCCTTTTTTAAGACATCCGCATGTCCGCGATTTTGTAAAAGAAGGGTACTCTTTTTGTACCCAGGTACGAAGTATTGGGGTCAATATCCCCTTACAATCCACGAAATATACGCGGCTCTGACGCCGAGTGACTCCCGGTGTGACTGGTTAAAAGTTAAAATACTTGTTCCCGTTCATCCAATGTCAGTGTTTTGATAAAAGAAGGGGTGTTTATTTAATGGAAAAAATCAGCGTTTAATTAAAATAAGGGTGCTTTTTTGGCCAGAAATCAGTGCTTTAGGGGTATTTTTTAATTTTGATAACGAACGTATGCACCCCCCTAAATACCCAAGTGCCCCCCCCCCCCCCCCCGGGATACACCGGGAATAACTTCCCCGAGAGAGGATTGTCGCTCGATGGTGTAGCTCTCGGGCCACAATCCTCTCGAGGGGATGTTATTCCTGGTTAACACTCCAAAGGGATGTCATATTTGTTTTATTATACCGAACAAAATGCAAAACACAAAAGGTGAAAATTTCAAACAGAGATTTTGGATAAATACTCGTCGTCTGCCTTGTTGAACTAGTTTCACTGGTAAGCTGTTGCTATGTGCTAATCAATAAGCACATAGCAACAGCTATGTGCTAATTGATTAGCACATGTTAAATTTCTGTTCACATCATTATTTATTTATTTAATTATTTACTTATTTATAATTTTGTTTGTATCGTTTATATCCCGTATATAGTCCAATAAAGATACATACATACATACATAACCTGTTAAGGACAACAGCCTGTCGCTAAGGAGTGAGGATAACATGACGATTAATCTATGGCCCTTGACCAACCAGAATCAAGGATCTTCACGTGAGGTATAATGAATAAACTTAAACCTGGACAAGTAGACCCTTATATACCAATATGTTCAAACTTTGGTAATCATACAATCAAATTGTTTCTTGATAAAATAAACTTCTTTGTGTGTGAAAATGAAAACTTGTGCTCTTAACGAAAGTAGACTCAGCATTGGATGGGTTATAACTTGGTTTTCATTTACATTTCAGACTAAATCGGCCTTGAAACGAGCAGAAAATGAGTTGAGATTTGCGAAGACAGCGCCAATTGAAGAGCTGTGCGCCTGGTTACAATTATCCTATGAGATCGAAACTCATCACTTCGAACTCCGCCGCAAAGATGCCGAGACCAAGGTTAATACAGCAAAAGCACTGGTGAGTACAGAATTGGAATTTCGATTTTTCGTCACTTTTTCTGCCATATTGCGGCCGCGTCATACATAGCCAGTTGTAACTAGTGGAGGAAGGCACCGCTTAACCCTAAGTCACTGGCAGCTTTCTCACATGCCCCGGCTGGGATTTGAAGCCAAGCAGTGATGAGAGATAGCCAGTTGTCAGTGGTAACTCCTTAGACCACACGGCTATCGGGGCAGGCGCCCATTGGGAGAAAGCTATTGGGTTATTTTTTCTTCTTTCTTTCTTCCCCAAATCGCCTCTTCCCTGTTTTAATTTGACTGTTCAGGCTGTACAAAGTTTATAGTATGAAATTATTCGGATGAGGAATTCATTAAGCATCAGAAGAGTACCTTTTCCCGCAGGGTGTACGATTTTCTTCTGCCGTTCACATGTGCACCATTATATTTGGGAGAGTCTGTGGTATTTTTTTTTTACTCTGCAGACGATGATCTAGAAAGTCGCAGTTGGTCTGATTATTAGGAAAAGATTAAGGTCTTTAACATACCTAAAATTTCATAAATTACATTTTATCACAAATCCACCAACCACATAAGTACACTTAACCCATTAAATTGAATGCTAAAGAGCTCCTCCAGAAATTGTCGTGTGGATCTATAATAATTTTGGCGACAACTTTTGATTTAAGTATGATTTTACAAAATATTTAAAGGGGGGTTGTTGGTAATGTCCTGATTAACATTTCTCCATCAATTATATTCTCAACTACGCATAGGCCTGCAAGATTTCATCAAAATTGCCAGGCTGCATTTGGCTGCTATGAGCATTAATGGGTTAACCCATTAAAGCTCACAGGGACCAAAAGCAGCCTGACAATTTGTTGAAATCTTGCAGGCAAAAAGCACATTTAGGTAGATATTTGATGGAGAAATGTTAATAAAAACATTACCAACAACTCTCCTTCAAATATTTTGTAAAATGAATCTCAATTACAAAGATACTAACAAAAGTATCATAGTTCCTGACGATAATTTCTGGATTGATCCTACATATTGCAGTTGGAGAAGTTGAAGAGGAAGCAGAAGGGCATCATAGGAGCGGTGAAGGCCACACACAATAGCAGTGTGCTGGAAACAGACCTCAAGATAGTAGAGGCCAGGTAAGAATCTACACTTAATTCTTAACAGTTCCTCCGCAAATTGTCGTCTGTAGCTATAACACTTTTGACTATAACTTTGGAAATGAGAATGATCTTGCAAAATATTTGAAGGAGAGTTGTTGCTAATGTTCTGAATAACACAGTATTTTCCTGACTATGCTTTTGCCTGCAAGATTTCATCAAAATTGTCACAAGCAGCGGTGAGTACTAACGGGTTAAGGGACAGACCAATTCCACTTTTTTCAAAATTATTTTCTCATCTCTTCTTCAGCCATTTTTGGCTAAATTTCGAATAGTCACTGATGCATTGTGTGTAGAGACGATTGTATTACACTCATAAGCAACTATGCAGCCATGAATATGCGTGGCTCATTATCTTGCCGGGCATGTCAGGGCAACTTTCCTAGTACCTACAAGTTGCCGGCAGGCGACCGGTCGACTCGTACAGGAATTAATTATCTGCACTGTAATTCCAACATGGGCATGTGACAAGGCTACCAGTGACCAGGTTTACTATATATTCTTTATTGACTGTAGTCAAGTTAATCTAATCGCTATAGTTTTCATGACTGCTAACTAAATTCAAACACGATGATACCAGCAACAGCAAAAAACGCCTTACTATTCTGTTTTTTAAATTAAAGCAAAGGCATATTTGGGGAAATATTTAAAGCAGAAATGTTAATCAGAACGCTAGGAAATTTGCTTCAAATGTTTTGTGAAATCATTTCAAATTCCAAAGTTATTGGTAAAAGTAACAAAAATACAAAGGCTATTTCTGTAGGAAAATTAAGGCTGGAGTGGCATGTGAGAAAGTTGTTAGTAACTTTGGGTTAGACGGTGGTTTTCGCTGGGTACTCTAGTTTCCTCCACCACTTACAACTGGTTAGTCACAACATGTCCACAACATGACAGAAAAAAGTGATGAAAAATAAAAATTCCAAATCCCACACGTATTTACATGTGTGAAAATCTTCTTTTTTTTCGGATATTCCCATCACCATAATGAAATATGGCAAAAAGTAACGATAATCGAAATTCCAAATTCCTTATACAGCATGAAGGGGTTAAAGGACAGATAGCAAATGAGAATAAACAAGTCTACTTTTTATATTTTTGACCAAACTGGTATTTACCTTGTTTCAGGGGAGCCATGCAGAGCATTAAGGCAGATATTAAGGAGAGAGAGGAAAGATGGACAAAGATAGAACATCTTATTGGATTATCTATCTGTGATAATCCGGGCATGGAGGAGTTAAATGAAGCACTGCGCCCTGCAAACAGACAAAGTGAGTCTTAGGATACCCATTGAAATTTTAGAGTGTTTTGAAAAATGTCATTTACACGCTTGACAATAATAATAATAATAATAATAATAATAATAATAATAATAATAATAATAATAATAATAATAATAATAATAAAATAATGATAATTATAATAACACTACTACTACTACTACTACAACTACCACTACAACTACTACTACTACTACTACTACTACTACTACTACTACTACTACTACTACTACTACTACTACTGATGATGATGATGATGATGATAATAATGATAATAATAATGATAATAATAATAATGATATTAATGATGATGATAATGATAATAATAATAAAAATAACAATAATAATAATAATAATAATAATAATAATAATAATAGTAATAATAATAATAATTATAATGATTATAATAATGTATAATAATAGTAATGATCATTGTCTTCATTTCTCTCCAGAGTGAGTAAACAAATACTGTTTTAGCTGTTACATCATATAATATCAAAGTAAGGGAACGAAATTATTACTCAGTGATTTTCTTTGAACAGTGATTCGCCAGAAGTCCACCAACTCCCTCTCATCTGGTAAATCAGATGAAGATGATTTACTTTCTCTCCAAACTGCTGCTAATGGTGCGTATGAACCCGAGTCTCCTTAACTAAAAATACATTTTTACCATTAGAGGTCAGAAGATCTAGAAGACATTAACCCTTCCAATGCTGAAACAACTTTCGTCTAAGGCACAAAAAATCAAAATATCTTGAAAATCATCGAAACCCTGTCATGTTGGTATTCATTGAATAGTTCTCACTCAGACCTTTCAGATGAGTACCCATTTGCTAGGGTTTCAGTCATTTTTCAGCTTTTTTGCATCATTTCGTATTGGCAAAATTGTCCACCAGCAGCGTAAGGGTTAACCACAAACTGCCCAGTACGGTATGTAGTATTCAAAAACAAAAAACAGTATCCAAAGACGTAAACAAGTATTCAAAAGCACCCTTAAATACAGTATTAGTATTTATAGTTGACTAGATTAGAATATCTCACTGCCCCTCAGATCATGGTGGTGATATGCAACTCGGTAGTTAAAACTATGCAGGTAACAGCCAATTTATTTGGACTTTGGTGCTGCACTTTATCTTTGTCTGTTACAAGAACAAATGTAGTAATTGTTAAATATGTAGTAAATGTTTATTTTATTTGTGGGAATCACTTCATTTTTTCGTCCTATATCTACAATTACATTTCAAATCTTTAAACTTATTGTTTTATATTGAAAATAATTCATCATTATTTTAGGGTATACTGCACAATCAACACCCTCATCGCCAAGCATCATCAGGGAACGTCAAAAACGCCCCTCTTTGGCACGTGCCCTGAGTGTGACGTCAATGGCTGGTGGTTCACCAGAACACCCACACCCAAATATGGATATCTACCACGACTACAGGAGAAACAGCGTTCCAAAATTCTATCTATATCCAGAGTATGTGATATACCCTTATGCTACTGGTGGCTTATTTGGCCAATACAAAATGATGCAAAAAAACTTGTAATGACTGAAATCCTGGCACATGGTATTTATCTGAGAGTACTCAGCGAGAGCTATCTAATGAATACCAGCATGACAGGGTTTAGATGTTTTTCAAAAATCTTTGTGTCCTTGTGGGTTGGACAAAAGTAGCCTTAGCAATTTCAAGCTTTAACCATGCTCTATTTGAAAACAACCCTAATTCTTTAAAAACGGAATACTGCAATAAAAGATGTTGGATAATATTTAGAGAATAAATGTTCATCACAAATTAACCCAAATAACTTTTGGATATTTTGTGACTTTGTCCTTTACCAAATTATTTTATTTGATGACATGTGATTACAAACATATCAAATATCGCAATAAAAATCGTTTGAAAAACTTTAGAGAAGAAATGTTTAAAATTGGTAACTAAAACCCATATTTTGGGTCCCAGACCGATAGCTTAATTTGGGCCTGTCCTGATGGCTGTGTGATCTAAGGCGTTGCCTCTAAGAGCTGGCTGTCTCTCACCACTACCTGGGTTCGAATACCGGCCATGGGCATGTGAGAAAGTTGCCAGTGACTTGGGGTTAGGCAGTGGTTTTTGCCAGGTCCTCCGGTTTCCGCAGCTACTTACAACTGGCTAGTCACAATTCAGCCGCAAGAGGCAGAAAAAGTTACGAAAAACCAAAATTCCAGCCTAATTGGGGACGACTTTATCTTTGATATTGTGTATTGTAAGAGCATGGAAGGTTTTTCTGAAAAACGACAATTTTTTCCACTGTTTTTCCAAAATATGCATTTTTTTTTTAAATTCGATTTTTTTCTGTCACTTACTAGAAAAAAATAGCGGAAATAATTTTATTTTTGCCATTCACACCTGCACCATATATAATATAACCTAATGTAGTATAATATAATAATATAGGCCTAATCTTTGTCACTTTATATTGTAGGAGTATGGAGGGAAATGGAAGTCCTGCAAGAAGCCTCTCACCGCCACACACCCCCAAGACGAAAAACCGCGGCAAACTGGAGAAACTGGCAGAAGTCACCAGGATGTGAGAAATATTCACAACAGGGTGAACGGTCACATAGCCAGGATTTAGAGACTGGGTGTCTAAAATTGGAATATGTTAAAAGTTAAGGTGTCTTATTTTTCAGGAGAGACAGCGATATACTCAAAGTTACACCCACAAACAAGCATAATATCTGAAAATGAATGAATAAAACTTTGACTGTATCTTTCGAAACAAAGATTTCATTCTATTGAGAACAGTGGAACACTTTGTGGGTGAAGCTAGATAGTTCTGTGGTAAAAGTTTGTGTGATAATTCGTCTACAAAATATAAAAAAAAACGTGATCACTATAAAATCAAAAATGATAATGTAAAACATTGTACAGGGGTATTGCTTTAGGAGTCTAGGGATACATCGGTTGAGAGGAATTTATAAAGATTTCCAATAGGAGTTAAGAGCTTGGTGATTTGGTTACATAAAGATTTTTATTGTCTTTGCACAGAGTAAGTAAATAAATATATCTCAGAGCTGAATAATTAGGTTTTAAAGAATATACCACTGTCTTTTCTTTATACAAAATATAGGTAGGCAAATATGAGTCAAGAGCTACATACAGGGTTTTAAAAATGTTTTTATTGTTTCTTCTTTGTACAAAAACATCAGTAGGCAACAATTTATTGTTTTAGAAATAAATACGATACATTTTACTCCTCAGTATTCTCATTGTTTTATACCTACAAAACCTCTCATCGATAAATATTGTTTGCAGGGTACCACAGTCTTACCCAAGTATTTTAGAAATGAAATATTTTAGAAACAACAATCACAAAATAAGGCAGGAATATCACACACAACTCCCTCTCTCTCATACAGAAATATATGCTGATCAGGCACATATATCAATGGCATTCATAATTGCCTACTATCATAAAACAATAACATTGATTCACTTATTCTACATACAATAATAGTGTAAAATTCCAATCCACGTTTTAACACATGGGAGTCCATTCCAAGGCTAGTCAAAGTTAACCACTATAAAAGAATGAAATGCAATTTAAGTCAGGTATGAAAGCAATGACTTTCGAGTAAAATCAAGAATTTAGAAATATTTCATGATCACACACTTCTTAGCTGAAAAATACACAACAAACATACTGTATAACAGTAGAACTCCTGGAAATATTAGAATATGTGTAGTAGAAACCTACGTCTCCTGTTAAAAGTGATACTCATGAAAAGTGATATCAGTATGTACATTAATTCAATACAACCTCACTCACAAGTAGACCCCAAAACATGGGATTTTCTTAACATAACTATTGAGAATATTAAGATGTTCAAATTGCATCTTGTTCTCTATAGTGACTGTGACATGAAGGGAGTAGTCACCAGATGTTCAAATTGCATCTTGTTCTCTATAGTGACTGTGACCATGAAGGGAGTAGTCAACAGATGTTCAAATTGCATCTTGTTCTCTATAGTGACTGTGACATGAAGGGAGTAGTCACCAGATGTTCAAATAGCATCTTGTTCTCTATAGTGACTGTGACATGAAGGGAGTAGTCACCAGATGTTCAAATTGCATCTTGTTCTCTATAGTGACTGTGACATGAAGGGAGTAGTCACCAGATGTTCAAATTGCATCTTGTTCTCTAAAGTGACTGTGGCATGAAAGGCGTAGTTACCAGATTGCATCGTATTCTCTATAGTGACAGTGAAATGAAAGGGTAGTCACCATATTGACATGATAGGGGTAGTAAGTATGTAGTCAAATTGAATGTTTCTCCTTTATGATGTCCAAATGAAAGATGTAGTATCCAAACCACGAATTGACTCTAGCTATTTTTAATGATGCTAACATGAAATAGGTAGTAACCAAGTAAAAAGATGGGACCTAATCAATGGTGATATGAGAGGTGAGGCAATTGCATTGCCAAATTGCATCATTTTCTTTGTGATGGTGACATGAAAGACGTAGTATCCAGGTCATAAATATGCACCTAGATCCTAATGATGGTTACATAAAATAGATAGCAACCAGGTAGTCAAATGGGACCTGGATCCTCATATCGATGGTGATACGAAAGGGGTAATAATTTCATTGTCAAATTGCATCTAGTTTCTTTATGATGGTGACATGAAAGGACGTAGTATCCAGGTCATAAATGTGTTCTCCTCATCAACGGTGATATGAAAGGTGTAGTAACGATATCAAAGCACATCGCCTAAGGTTTGCTGACATGAAATGGTGAGTACCAATTACCCATACATCCTGTTTACTCCCTTGGTTGGTTGAGCTTTTTTTCAGTCTTCACTTCGTTTGCCTAGATTGCCCGTCATACCTGAAACGAAATAACAAAAATAAATCGTTTATACATAAAATGTGACAAAATCTTCAAAACACATTGAATGTCCACTCAAAAAGATGAAACAGATATATTTTTATGACTACCGTTGCAGATTATGTTTGTTTCATTTATATGGATTGGTACGGTACTCGATACGATACTTTATACTGATTTCGAATGGGAAAAATTATGATTGAATTGAAAGGTTCAAAATTTAAAATATATAAATTCGACACCACCAACAGACCAACTCTTGATACTCTTTCTTTAAATATTTTGAAAGATAATTCTTAATTTCCAAGTTGTTGCCATAAATAGCTTGAATCCAGGCGACAATTTCAAAAAGACCTCTTAAAAACCTTATGCTGCTTGTTGCTAATTTGGCCAATACAAAATGATACAATATCCTGAAAAACGACAGACCCTGGCATATGGGTACTCATTCAGAGTACTCAGCAAGAGCTATCCATGAATACCAAAATGACAGGGTTTAGCATTTTTCAAAATCTTTGCATCTGCCTGCTTTGGACAAAAGTAACCTTAGCATTGGAAGGCTTAATGAGTTAACCAGCTTACCCTGACTGTGTCTGAGTCGACTGGAAACTGGTCAACAAAGCCCAGCTTTCTGTTGCTCTTAGGCGCAGAGTCTTTACTCTTATCACAGGAGTCTTTGCTCGGAATGGTCGAAAAAGACAATATACTTCATGACAGTAGAGGAGTTATTACAGCTAGGAGAGAGAGAGAGAGAGAGAGAGAGAGAGAGAGAGAGAGAGAGAGAGAGAGAGAGAGAGAGAGAGAGAGAGAGAGAGAGAGAGTGAGAGAGAGAGAGAGAGAGAGAGAGAGAGAGAGAGTGAGAGAGAGAGAGAGAGGAGAGTGAGAGAGAGAGAGAGAGAGAGAGAGAGAGAGAGAGAGAGAGAGAGAGAGAGAGAGAGAGAGAGAGAGAGAGAGAGAGAGAGAGAGAGAGAGAGAGAGAGGAGAGAGAGAGAGAGAGAGAGTGAGAGAGAGAGAGAGAGAAGAGAGAGAGAGAGAGAGAGAGAGAGAGAGAGAGAGAGATGAGAGAGAAGAGAGAGAGAGAGAGAAGGAGAGAGAGAGAGAGAGAGAGAGATAGAGAGAGAGAGAGAGAGAGAGAGACAGACAGAGACAGACAGAGACAGACAGAGACAGAGAGATGCAGTGTTTATATGAATACCCTCATTCTTTCTACACCGAAAAATTTGAGCTTTATATTTGAAATCAGTACTATCTGGGCATAGTTATCAAAATAATGTTTGGAATAAACACATAATTAAACGATTAAACCAGTGAAAGCATCCTGAAAACCTGTTCTGCCGTAGAGACATCCCCCACATTTCCAAAATTTCCCAAACACACCCACTTACCTACAGGCCTGTTTGCTATGAGAAACATTACTCAGCTGCATCGTGTTCACTGACAACTCCACATTGCGCACACTTCCAAAGAAATCTGTTATCAGAACCTTGTCAGGATTTCTAGCAAATAAATCTGTCCTTACAGCCACTGTTGAGATACACTGTCTCTTTGGACACACCTTCAGCTGAAAATACATCAAAAATATCAAGTATCAAAGATACTTAAGTTGATGATGTCTCCAGAAAAAAAACACACATTTCACCCATACCATTGAAATATTTGGAATTCTTTCCATATATCTTTTAATGATTAGAAATATAAAAATACTGTGACAAAAACAGTAAATAAACAAATGAATGAATATCCAAATGAATAAGTGAATAGATGAGTTAATTCTGTGAAATAGATGAATACATAAGTAGATAAATGAATAAATAGATAAAGTGAAAAAATCAATAATTTCAAAACAGTTAAAAAATTCAATGAGACACTATAGGTGAATCAGGATATCCTTCCTACTACCAATCAACATAAAACGTGCTTGAAACACACATTTTTGAAAAAAAAAAAAAGAATAATATATCAGGCCTCAACGCTAACTCAAAATGGTACTCGCCCCGTAGGCCCAGTAACACCGAGGATCTGCTGGTCCTGCAAAATCTTTACTGGTCCTACAAATTTTTCCTTAACATTAAAAGAAAAAAACATTGCATAAAATTCACAGACAACATTTATTTTATCTTCATTTATTTAAAAAACATCTGGGAACTTGTTAATAAGAATGCCCCCAAATGTTTACTGGCCTTGTAGGACCAGTTGAGGTCTTTTTTTTACTGGCCCGAAGCCATTTTTGGGAATTTTTTACTGGCCTGGGGCCATGGACCACTGTTAGCGTTGAGCCCTGTATATCTACCTACATAGCTTATTTTTTTCGAACCATTACAGGAAACAAGCAATTCTTTTAAGGCCAAATGAAAAGTGACTTACAAATTCTGCCATGGTGCGCTTGCTGTTAGGTCTCACTCTCTCCAGGAACTCCAGAGCATAGTATGTGAACCTATCGATGATATACACTCCTATTGCAGGGTCTACGTGGTGCTGCAGAGAAAAAGGGAAAATGGAATAAGTAAGCAGAGTGTAGTATGTGAACCTATCGATGATATACACTCCTATTGCAGGGTCTACGTGGTGCTGCAGAGAAAAAGGAAAATGGAATAAGTAAGCAGAGTGTAGTATGTGAACCCATCGATGATATTCACTCCTATTGCGGGATCTACGTGGTGCTGCAGAAAAAGGAAAATAATAATAATGCTTATGACAATAATCTTTATTTCATGAGGGTAACATAGTCAAATGCAGGATTTGATTTTCGCGGTGGCCCTCAGATTTAAGGATAATAACTTTCATGCTTCGGACCACAGGGTTGAAAATTGTTCTTCAAGGTATAGTTTCTTGAATGATGAAAGAGATGGTGCTATTTTCATATTCAAAGAAAATATGAAAAAATGAAGAAGTGAACAGAGCATAGTATGTGAACCAGGGTCTTAGCCAGGATTTCAAAAATGCCTGTCCAAAACAGCAATTTCAAAGTTTTGCCCGTCCAGATTTAGCTACTTATCTACTTCAAATCCTTATACCAGCTACATTTAATAGCTTAGTGTGTCAAAAAGGGCAATTTACACTTCAGTTATGTCCTAGAAGATGGTTTGTTAGGAAAATATTTGGTTATTACACCCCAAAAGTCAAAATTGAAAAATCATCATATAAATTTTTGCCTGTCCAAAGAGGAGGTTTTTGTGAAACTACCTGTCCAAAAGACAGGTAGGATGGGTCCTGGCTTAGTCCCTGATGTGAACCTTTCTATGATGTACACTCCTATTGCGGGACCAATGTGGTGCTACAGAGAAAAAGGAAAATGGAAGGAAAAAGTGAATACAATCATACAACTTGCCCAGTGGCGCAAATTGGGATCAACATTTACTTACTTACACCACAAACAAAATGTTTATTGTTTTTAATGTTTCTCTACTGTTTTCACAGACATCCATTATGTTTGTTCAAGACACAAAAGTTTGAAACGTTTGTGAAAATATTCAATTATTTGCTTGAAATTGCCATTCTTAGAATTTCCACACAAAAATGGGTATCCTAATAAGTGATTTACAAGGGTTTGGTGTCAAAATGAAATGTTTGTGAAAATATTCAATTATTTGCTTGAAATAGCCATTCTTAGAATTTCCTCACAAAAATGGGTATCCTAATAAGTGATTTACAAGGGTTTGGTGTCCAAATGATGCCTAGACACAGTGGCTGCTTTAGACCCTATTGTTTGACAGATTTGGAAAACTAGATACCAGAAATAAATGTACTTACCGAGAGTGAGTCTTCGCCCACTCTACTACTTGCTATGGCCAGGATATTTGGGGAGTAAAACTTCTGAAACATGGACTCCGCTTGACATGTGTCAATCATGAAAAAAACTTCATGATACCTGAAAAAAGTCAAATATAAACACCCAATTACATATATTCATTCATGAAATTCAAATACTGTAGAATAGGTATATATCGCGCTACAAAAATTTCGCGAAAAGCTGATTTTTCGGTTTTTCGCGTGTACTTTAGTTCGCGAGCGAGCGAGTTCTACAGCGCCACCTATTAAATCAAACAATAATAAAAAGAATGTAGAAATTTGCCGGCCATATCGCGGCCATAACTTGTCACAAGTTTCATCAAAATGTGGACAGGTAAATATGCGAATTATAATATGATACCTTGGTGACTTATTCATAAGTTACCGATGTATTCATATTATAATGATTTTGTGAAGTTATTACATGTGTTTGTCTTCGTTCAGCCTCGGATCAACTACGAGTGAGAATCACGTTATGCCGGTATGTTACCGTTTACTCGCCAACTGTAAATTGAACTTGCAAACCCGTACATTTGCAAACATTCAATTTGCAACAGGAACAATATCACTATCGTTTCATCATGTATATTATTCTAAAATTATCAACATACACATATGTGTATATTGATAATTGATCAATTGTTTCTATCGCAACAGCCGTGTCCATTTGTATTGTACAATCACGGCGGCCATCTTGCTTCTCGTAAGAAAGCTATACTCGGCATAGGTATTCCTAAAATTCGACAGGTAAGTATGTGAATTATGATTTGATACATTGGTAACTTACTCATGAGTTACCAATGTATCATACTATAATAGTTTTGTGAAGTTATTGAACGTATTTTTCTTCATTTCAGCCTCGACCGTCTATACTGAAATTCACCGACCGACGCGCCATCACCTCCAGTAGTGGATAGCGTAACTGTGGCAGAAAACAAAACAGTAACTGAAATTCTATTTTTATTTTGATTTCAAACAGGGGTCAGGCTTCAGTTAAGAACTCTGGGAGACCACAGGACCTCGAGTCGGCTGGACTTCCGACTGTCCACATTAATGCCATGTTCTGTTTTTTACATGTTTGTTTTTTTGTTTGAATATGCTAAAATGCATTCGATGATCATAATCAGACCCCAAAACTGAATGCTTTTTCAAACACTCAGACAGACACTTAATACCCACCTCCTTTTTTGCCACATCTGTTCAAAGGCATCAGCCAGCTCAATACTGGACACTTCTTCCGAGTCCTGGAACTTCAGGAAGCTATCTCCACCATGACCTGAAAAGACAAAAGGTAAGAAAGCTGAAAATCGTCAAAAATGTAGATGTTTAATTTTTCAAGGGTAGCAACAATAAATCAACATCCACATACTTACTTATTGAGAAAATACTAATACTAATAAGTAATTACAATTGCATTTGGAAGAAAGTGAACATTTTCAAAATTTTGCAGGAAATTGACAATTTTTTTTTTTTTAATTCCTACCCAAAACGTTTGAGGAGTGCAGATGAGGTTTGTCATGGCTAGGGGCTAACAGTGAACCATTGGCCCAAGGCCCGTAAAAATTCCCAAAAAACATGTCCTACTGCGCCAGTAAACATTTGGGGACATTCTTGTTGACAAGGTTCCCCTCAAGAATGTCCCCAACTGTTTTTGAAATACACAATGATAAAATACATAAACTGGTTCTATGGGGCCAGTAACATTTTCAATAAGCATTGAGGCCTGGAACATTTTCAAAATATTGCAGGAAATTGATATTCTTTTAAAATTCCTACCCAAAACATTTTAGGACTCAGTGCAGATGAGATATGCGATTCTGAGGTTCTAATGTCCAACATGACACCCAGACATCCTGCGGGCTAGGTCCCCCACTAGGGTCTTAGCCAGAAAGATTTTTAGGTGTTTTTGGACACCAACTATGTGTTTTATACTGACCTGTCATATAGACAAGAATATTACTCCTGTCGTCCGAGAGAAGTCGTTTGGACCTTGGTGTACTTGGCGGTAGACGACCAGTTAAAACCCTGATGAAATTCTCAACTGTCACCTGAAAAATAAGAAAATCCCAAATCCTCAATTTGTGCATTTAGGTCAAAATGAAAAGACACACATTTTTTTTTAAATAGTCAAAATGAGTAGAGATAATTGATAAGTCAAAATGAGAGAGATAATTGATAATGGAGTTAATATGATTGTCGTTGCTAATTTACAGATACCACTCAAAATAGTTAAGACACGAAAATAAAATAAATATTGAAACTTAACGAAGCTTCAAACAAGAAAATAAGGACCCAAAAAAATGGCAATAATGTTAGAAGTGTTGTTATTATATGGTACAATCTTTGAAAAGAATTCCTAGTGACAGCTTACAAATCCTGGGTGCCCAAAATTGACAATTTCAAATTATTGGGCATTCTATTTCTTAAGGGGAGATCAGATTATAACCATAAACATGTATTTACTCATTGAAATAAGACACAACATCCTTATTCAGTATCATAGGAATTATATAGAGATGACCGATTTTAATGAAATGCTTTAAATTGACATTTTTAGAAATTTATCACAAACACATTTTGGTGTCCTGAGGGGTCATTTTCAAGGGTTTTGGTGTCCAAATGATGTCCAGACACCCTCCTGGATAAGACTTTGGCTTACATACCTCATATCCTCTGTAATCCACCTCCACATCATCACCATAAACATTGATGTGCTGATTGGCATTGTTGAAGACTGTGGCTACAAGAGGGTTAAAACAAAAAAATACACATCATCATACAGGTACAAATCTTAACCCATTCACACTCTGGGCGGGTAAGACAGGCCTGACAATTATGTATATATTATAAAAAAAAAAGCTTTTTTTGGAAAAAATCTAAAAAGGAAATGTAAACCAGAAGTTAAACAACAACTCTCTTTCAAATATTAAATGTGAACTTTCAATTTATTTTTAAGTTATTTTCAAAGGTATGAGAGTAACAGATGATACTCTCTAGAGGAACTCTGAATGCGAACGGGTTAATTACACCACTCAAGAAGACAAAATAAAATTAGCTGTCATGTCAATTGAAATTTCATAGACAAATCAAGTTAAATACATGCCTTTTTCTAAAATACTATCTTATCTGAACACACTTTGTAAGAATTGAAATTGTACCAATCTTGAGGGGTGATTTCAGGGTTTGGATGTCCAAATGACGCCCAGACGCCCTGCTGGCTAAGTCTATGTAAAGCACACTAGGCTCAAGCTTATACGTAGGGGTCCACACCGGTACCGCCGTACCGTGAGGGTACCGATACTCCGCCCGAAAATACCGGTAAAAAAACGTATAATTATAAGCCGGTATTTTGGTACCGGTACTATGACTAAGCCGCCTCGCTGCTGATATAGCAGGCAAGGCGGAAAAGAGTGCAGAGACGCGGGATCGGCGGGAAAATAGATCGCGAATTCGCGATCGCGTCATCCAGTGCCGGCCGCCATTGAAACTGCACTACGATAGATACTAACGCGCGTGGTAGTACTTGGAAAAGTGTGGAGAGGGCCACGCTATGTATTTTACATGGTGCTAGTCCAGCCCCCACCACACTTTTCCAAGCACTAACGCGCGCGACAGAATCGAATCAAAAACATCGACAAAGTAAAGAAAGTAACCAGTATCGGTACTGTTAGAATACCGGAACCGTATAAAAAATACCGGAACCGTACCGTACCATATAATTTTAAAGGTATGGACCCCTACTTATACGTTCTAAGGATGATTGACCTCCTAAGATGATTTATCCATACCTGGTCTAGGATTTCGTGGATTGCAGGCCATATCGTCAGCTACCATAAGAATAATCTGACTGAAAATAAACAGAGAAATATCAATGAAGTCTAGCAGGGTCATAACCAGGATTTAGAAACTGGGAAATTGGCAATTGTAAAAGATGATTGGCGTCCTATTTTCAGGGGAAATAGTAATATACTCAGATTACAACCATAAACATGTGTTAAGCTATTATGTTAAGAAATTCCTCACAAAAAGATTTGGGTGTTCTGAAGAGTGGTTTTTGAGGGGTTGGGTGTCCATAGTGACACCCAGACGCCCTGCTGGCTAAGACCATGTCTGGAACTATTACTCAACAATAATAATAATAATAATAATAATTGATATTTGATATAGCGCCCTTTCCACCTATAATGTTCAAAAGCGCTTTAGAGCCATTGGACAGTTGTCATGGTCCATATAGTCAATTAAACTCCTTTCGAAATAGCAATGTTTTCAGCTGTTTCTTGAAGTTTTGCACACTATCAGCTGCCTTGATGTTGTCAGGGAGCTCATTCCAAAGGCGTGGTGCCAAGGGACTATTGTGTATGGGCCATGATAATTATTATATATATATATATATATATATACATATTAGTACTGAAAATTTAGTACTACAAATTTACCATAACTTTGGCAAATCAATTCTATACACAAAATGAGTATACAGATCTCTATAAAAAGCATTGAATAATGAATCAAGCTTTTCTCAAGGCCCTGATGCACAATAAATACCCAACCAGCCAGGTCTATCTTGTTTTTCTTACCTGTCAGGTATACCGAGTCGTTTGACACTTCTGTAGATGGAGAGGACATTAGCGACATGGCGGTAGTTGAACCAGAAGCGTGACGTATCCACCAAGACTGCCCAGTTGTTAGTGTGCCCACTTTTGAAGAATTCTCCAACTTTTTCCTGCAAATTTTAAACATAGAAGAATAAGATTTGAATCCCACATATATATCCATCAGTTTAAGAAGTGTTTTGAAAATTTAGATTCATCAATTCAGAGAGCTATATACAATTAACATAGGCCCAGTGGTCAAGCCTCTCTAGCTACATGAGAAATGAAAATTAGGATGTGTGATGTCACTAGATGCTAAGGTAGTGAACCCTATACCCGGACTCAAATAGGCTGAGGAGGCCAATCTGGCACCTGGATTGCGACCAGGTCACCTAGGCTGTGATCAGTCGACTCTCTGCTGTGACCCGTGCAAGATCTGACATTCAGTGCAACAGACTGTCAATTTGGTCTAACTCTTGGGATTTGAGTGATAAGTTTAAAATAGATAGACCTATATTCAAAGCGCTTATTTGCAGACATGGGGTAATAAGTAATAGGAAATAGAAAAGTAATAGGTAATAGACCGATTTTCAAAGTAATAGCCTGTAATAAGTAATAGATAGTCAAAATCTTCAAGTAATAAGTAATTGTAATAGACTGACCCCAAAAGTAATAAGTAATAAGTAATTTTCTATTACTTTTCTATTACTTTCCCCATTTATGACCAAAAAATCAACTGTACAGTAAACAAGTCACTTTTCCATGACTCCATAGTCCTATCCATACAGATACAGATTGTCACTCATTGTCTCAAATAGCTTGAATTTGAAGTGAAGGATTGATTTCAGTAACAAGTCTGTGAAAAGGTTTAGTAAATCATCTGAAAGGCAGTAGAATTTATTCCCTGCATCTCCTAAAGGGTAATGTCGTCTAGGTCTAGGTACTTCAATCTAGGTGAGAGGCCAAAGGAAGTTGATTTAATTGCAATTTGATAAAGATAAGAATAGCTGCCATTAGGTGTACAATGGAACTGAATGCAAAGTGCTGTAGAATCCCTCAAAACATCCCCAAAATGTATGAGTTATTTCTCAGAATGTTTCTCCTTGAAACTTTAAACTAAAAGGCTAGCCTACTTGCAAGCTCTGTTTAATAGCCTTCATATTCACCTTTTAAAAAATATTATCAAACCTCATTAGGCACATTTCAGCAGTTGTGCTCTAATCATGGTGACTTTGTAATGAACCCTAAGTTATGACATTTTGACAAAGGGTCACATTCACCATTACAGGATATGGCCACACTGCCAGTCGTCCTGGCCACTGTGGCCAGGACGATCGCACACTGTGATACAGCCATGCTTCCTGTCCTCGGGAACACTGCCTCTGGCAGGCCCGGACGTTCTGGTTGTTTTGTGTATTGGCGGGGGTGTCAACACAAGGAGTGACAGCTTTACAGATTTCTACTCGTTGAAGAAGATTGAGTATAAAAGCATCTTTCTTGGAAATGGCTGCACAAAAGTGGGATATTTATTTAAGGAATTATATGATACAATAGTTAGCAACTTGATGTAGGAGTTCTAGGGCCCTTTAGTAGTCAGAAAGTGGCATTTATTGACTTCCTTTAGTTCAGTGTGCGCAAATCCTGTCATGACCGCAGCTAGAAAAGTAATAAGTAATTGTAATATATTACATTTCAAAAGAATTGTAATTGTAATAGGGTAGGTGATTTTCAAAAGTAATTGTAATTGTAATTGTAATAGGGTCAATGCAAAGTAATTGTAATTGTAATATATTACTTTCAAAAGTAATTGACCCCATGCCTGCTTATTTGGTACATAGCCTTCTCACAACCATCTCTCTCGATCTTCCCCTGAGCAATTATTCAGTCACATAATTTCACTTCCATTTGTTTAAGGTACAGTATGTGTTAGTAGTAGGTCTCAGATTCCAGCAATGTATTTATGAAACAGTCGGTCAACCTGAACAACCAGGCTGCAGCATATAGCCGAAAGTTACTTTCAGTGCATGTAGATGTGCAGTTTTCTCTGTAATGTCATTACGAGAGCCCTCATTAGGCTGTCTCCTACTTATGTCACACCTGAGAGTAGTAGACAGGGAGTGGGCACTGTGCAGGCATCATCAAATTTTGCTGCCTCATATCACTATGAGTCATAGATAACCTGTGTACCCCAGGATTGGCTGCCTGCTGGTTTCACAGGCCCTGGGTCAGACTGAAATTGCCGCGAAACCAATCACGTGACCAATACTTCCCCAGGCTACACCGCGTAACCCGAGGCGCACATACCCTAGGTACTAGCATGCTGTGCCTATGGGGTTGCGGATCAAGGGGATGTATTTCTCTGGTCACACTGAGGCCAGATTTGAGACCCCTGGCCTGGGATAGCCAGGTCTTCACTGTAGAGCATTTGGTAACTGGTCTCTCGCTAGCTCACGTGAGCGTTTATGGGCGCCATCTATAGTCGGATGTTCATAGCTGCCTATTCAACGCTCACAACTTAACCTTCACAAACATGAGTAGAAGAAAATAGAAATGTCTGTGCGCTCGATTCTAGTGAGGGCGCTGCGACTTTACTTGCATCTAATTCTTGGCTCCTGTACCAACAATCCGCATCAATCGGCAGCAAAGATAATTTCGATTGCTGGCTTGGCACTTAATTGTGCCAGGCTAAAAACTCGAAGCGGAGTGTCAGCTAGCTCCGCCATTTTGACTGCCATCGTTTTATTTAGTTCATGAATTTTTCTCATTGGCTAGCTTCGATCATGTGCTCAATGACATCACCACAATGTCCACCATTTTCCGAATGGTCTCTCTCACCTCAGACTTTAAATTCATGAAAGAAAACTTAATTTCCACTGATTTTGAAAAAAATTAGCACCAGCCCGTAGTGAAATATGTCCGAGAAGCCAAGATATCACTGCATGTAAGTTTTGGACAGCGCATCTGTGCGCCGCCGGGTTGGTAAAATACACAACCAAGACCCCAATAGGCGCAAGTCAGGGCGTAGATGTCATTAGTAACAACAGCATAAGAGGGAGACATCGTCGCACTCACAGGGCTAGTCTCTCGCTACATATCCATCCTTTTATTCATCTAAGTTTATAGAGCTAGTAAAACCTATACTATAGGTGAGATATACCTGGAAAATGGTGGGACACAACCAGGGCAGGGAAGCCAACTTGTTTGGCAAAAATATCAAAGTGTGATCTTGAAAAGGAGGCTAATTTAATTTTCAGAGGGATCTACACCTATTCACAAAACTACAATTCACTTACGTCTACATTTTGATCAGTTGAGCCGGCAAAATTTAGCCCAAAACAGATAACCAATGCATGCACATAACCAAGCTCCATTTTTACAACATTGGTACGCCACCTTTTGACAAATGTGGTAACTACTTTCAAATCTCGCACAAAACGAGACTTGAGGCGAGATTAAGCGAACGAGAAGGAAGATGGCGAAGATGTTTATGTGGAGCTTTCATTCCGTTTTAACTTATCGTGACGTCGATCATTTAACTGAAGACTAACCGGGTTTACTTTTGGATACCCGGCGATCACCATGGGTGCCGAGAATAGCGCCCTTCAGGGGTGCGATCTTGAGGAACCCCTGCCAACAACTTCGCAATCTAACTGGTCACTCCACCCCGCTCGCCGAAAGGACGGAACGAGAGTTGCCGTGTTTGTCCACAAGGGACGGGCGAGAGGGGGCAACGACCCATTCGAAAATGCCACCAAGGTACTGATCACGTAAACGTGTATCCTATATTCGCAACAGGGCAGAAGTTGTTAGATGTTTACGTACCCTCTTGTCGTTGTCACGTGTTTGTTAAGTTGTGACACGATTTCAGTGACAGGTGATTCACCAGTTCACTGATTGTTGATGAATGATGGGTGTGTCACATTTAGAACTCAGCGCCTTAGAGGTTTAACAACTCGAACAGTAGGGGGGGGGGGGGGGGGGGGGGTTGACAGACTAGATACTTGGTAGGATATATGACTTATATGTACAGGACAGGAGGTCAGGGTAGGATACGGACCTGATGCAAGATGCATGGCAAAAGTATGGGGGGACAAGGAACATGAAGATCAAGAGACGAGGCCCGGGGGTGACAAGTGGCCTGGGTGGTAGGGGAGCTCTCTCCCTTGGGAGTTGACCCCGTGGGACAAATGCTGATCCAAGACAAACAAACGGGGTTCTTGTTTATTTTGATGTCGACTGGCCATATTTGTTGTAAGTAGACTTATTTGGTCTCATACTATTCCTTTTCATCAATGAAAAGTTCTACGAAAAGGAGTGGAAGAAACCGCCCCTCGGAAGAAACTGCCAACCCTGTTAGTAGTGATAATCCTATTATCGATTATAATCGGTCATCGGATGGAAAGGGTTTCAATTTTGATTAATCAATCCCAAAATTTGGCATCGATTAAGATCGAAATAAACAGCAAAAAGGATGTGTTTTGACACATCTTCTGGACATATTTTTCACCAAAAACAGTACCAGAAAATGTCCGAAATATAACTTACTTAGCAGCGGAAATAGCAAATAAGTGCTGGTGGGATGAAAGCGTGTGCAACCGATTATCATCGATCGGTTGTACGCCTTGTACCCAATCGATGATCGATCATGAAAAGCCGATTCCTATCACTAGTTGTTAGGGGCTTGAACATTTACTGAGATCATTTAAACCCAGTTTGTGTCATCTATCCAGGCTAACTTATCATTTTGAATATTGTGGCCTTTCTAATGACACATCCAAACTGTGTTGAACATTTGCCATTGCTGCGGTGATTTTTATCGCAGCGGATATCTCAATTGTTTTAGGCAAGCAACACGGCCAGATTTATATCATTGAATTACATTTATGCCCAAGCCGGCAGGTGACAATATTTAGTCATACAGCCATGAATTAGTTGAATAATTCAAGGCAACAGCCATGAATTAGTTGAATAATCACTGCTAGCCCAAAGAATAATGCCCGAACACCTACAGAGTTTGCCGAGTGACCTACCGGTGAAACTAGTTCAACGAGGCAGACGACGAGTATTTATCCAAAATCTCTGGTGTTTGTTATTTTTCCCCCTTTTGTGTTTTGTAATCCCAGAGAGAGGATTGTCGCCCTCAAGCGACAATCCTCTCTCGGGGAAGTTATTCCTGGTGGAAACCCCACAGGGATGTCATATTTGTATAATGAACAACAGGGACCGACGTTAACTTTTGAAGGCACTTGCCCATTCGGGCAGAGCGACCCCAAGTTTTGCTTGCCCGTAAAAAAGTTCAACTTGCCCCCCAAAATATTATTTTGCATTTGTTCTTTGTTAACACAGTGACATCCTATTTTGGATGACTCTTTGGCATTTTCATTAGAATAAACTCTATAGAGGCATACCATTTAGAACCGCAATGTCACTGTGAAGGGCATTGTTTTGCCAAAATAACGCCGATAATCTCGGTCTAACTTTTGTATGGGGTATTAAAGTGGGAATATTGACTTGCCTGTTCGGGCTTTTAGATTAGGCCATGAACTTGCCCGAAACCGTTTTTTTTACTGTCAAACTTGCCCCGGGCAATAGGGCAAGCCTTAGCGTCGTACCCTGAACAACATTAAAAATACTGATTGTGTTTAATTTTTTTTACCACCCCTGTCACTCCTGTGCTACCCCACAAAATTAAAGAAAGTGTAAGAATGCAGAGGGTACCTACTGAAATCTTAATTTCTGTTTATATTTTTGATTTTTCCAGCAATTGAAAGTCCTGCGCCACCCCACAATCTTAAAGTTCTTTGCCTCGTGTAAGAATTCTGAGGGTACCTACCTTATCACAGAGCCTGTCAAGCCCCTAGAGCTGGTCTTAGAGAGCCTGAGTCCTGAGGAAATATGCGCTGGACTCTACAACATAGTGGAAGCACTAGCTTTCCTCCATGACAGGGTAAGTATATTTACTTTTTGAAGAATTAAAAAGGTATCATTTACGATTTTGTGATGAAATAAGATGAAATGAAAAAAATTACAAAAAAAGAGATTGTGGAACTAATGAAATTGGAATAAAAGTATCAGTTGAAATGAAATAATTCTAAAGATATCAATTATCAAAATGCAAAAATTCTCATGTAATGTATCAGGGTAAAGGACAATGCAAAATATATTTAGGCAAAGGTCTGGGGTTAAATTTCAGGGCACAATTGAGGGCAAAAACCTTGTAGCCACCTTTTGGGGTTAAATCTTGGGACAAAATAGTAGAGTTAAAGTCTGGGTCAGTCTTAGGGCTTAAACTTTACAGGAATTCTTTCACTCTCTCACTCTCAATCATCAATATTTTTCCAGGGAAAAGTTTGCCACAACAATATTTGCTTATCCTCCATCTTTGTGAGCCAAGATGGCGACTGGCGTCTCGGCGGGATGGAGCATCTGAGAAAATTTGACGATGTGACTCCAGCCTTCCTACAGGAAAGTCAGGATCTACGGGACGAGAAAGCGTTGGCTCCAGAAGAGAAGGTTAGTGAGTAATAGTCACAAAGAATTCATGACATAATTTTATTCTAATACCCATTTTATTTAACCAATTCACACCTCACAGACTGAACCATTTGTAAATATTTTGATAACAAAATATTCTTTAAATCAATGTTTCTGTTAAGTTTTTACAGTCTTTTAATATTGAAATTAGTGTAAATTTGTATTGTATTGTTTATTGACCATGTTTATAAACATGAAAATACAATTACAAATAGTATGAGAAAAGATAAATCAAATTAAATGATAAACATACACATGCTTACATAGGTTTCACACAAAATATAACAGGGCTCGACATTAACAGATAGCCCCATAGTCACTGTGTTCATGATACCATTTGATGTTATTCCAGGCTGGTCGGGCGGAGTTTAACCCCCAGTACGGCCACAGCAGGGATGCCTACGCCTTTGGAGTTCTAGCTGAATCACTGCTGGAGCATCTCTCAGAGCTAGGTAAGCACTTATACATACCATAGCAACTGTACACAAACATATGATTGATGATGATGACAACGATGGTGATGATGATGATCTTAATAGTGATGATGATGATCTTAATAGTGAATTAGTGATGATGATGATAATGATATTAGTAATGAAAATTATATTGATATTGAACACAATGGAGATGGTGATGAGGTTGATGAGGATAATGATATTAATGATGATTACAATAACGATGATGGTGATGATAATGATAAGAATGAAAATATCAAAAACTTAAAAATGGGGAAAATGAGGATGGTAATAATGAAAATGATATGATAATTATCATTATTAATAATAAGAAGAATAAGAATAATTATAATTGCAATATTATAATAATAATGTATATATGGATATTGAAAATCTGTAGAATCTAAATTCTTTATATTAAATCAGGCAACATATGTATATTAATTATTTATAATGTTTTCTCGCTTTCTTTCATCTTTCAGGAAACATGACAAAAACCTTTGAGATCCTCATACAGGATGAGTTCCTGAATGCTGATCCGAAGCAGAGGCCCAGACTGGCTACCCTGCTCTCTGATAGACTCTTCAAGTAAGTCATCGTTGGTCCATTTCCTAGCTAGACCCTTGTTAACCCATTCACACTTAAGAGTTTCTCCAGAAAGTGTCGTCTGCTACTCTCATACTCTTGAAAATATCTTTTGAATAAAGCATAAATTCACAAAATATTTGAAGGAAAGTTCTTGTTTGACTTGTGATCAACATTTCTTCTTCAATTATTTTCAAGAAAATGTGTTTGTAAGTTAAATATTTCCAAAATCGTCAGGCCATTTTTTTTCGGTTCGATTATTGACAATACTTGTGTAAACCATAACTGAGGTGTGCTGAAGAGGACATGTATAAGCTCATGTTTAACCTTAATCATTCTGATGGTGCACTTGCCCTTTAAGCTCCAGCAGTGTCTTAGCCAGGATTTAGAAACTGGGTGCCTAAAATTGGCAGTTGTAAAACTTTTGGGCGTCCAAATTTTTAATGTGGATCACATTATACTCATATTTCAACCATAAACATGTGTAAATTCATCAAAATAAGGCATGATATCATTAAACAATGTCATGGGAATTATAAGGAGATGAAAAAGTTCAATTATAAGCTTGAGATTTATATTTTTAGAAATTCCACACAAATTTTTTTTGGTGTCCTGAGGGGTGCTTTTTAATGGTTTGGGTGTCCAAAAAGGCACCCAGACGCCCTACTGGCTAAGACCATGAGCTCCAGTATACTTTATATTATTAGATTGCCTAGAATCGTTTGTTTAACCTCCTTTCAAATCAGGGGCTTAGCCGTAATGCGTCCAGCGTGTCATTTGGACACGCAGAACACTGTTTTTTGACAGTTTGGACACCCAAAAGTTTATGTCAGAATTTGCTAAAGATGACTTTTCTTAGAAGATAGAAGATGTAGAAGCTGTTATGTCATTTTTATAAGACACACAAAGCAGTTACTGGCCTAAAAAAGCAAAATCTGTAAATATATAGGATTTATTTTATTAGTAGTATGTACTTTGTACCACACTTAGGACACGCAAAAGTCTATGAAACCTCTATTTGGACACCCTGTTTCTAAATATTGGCTAAGACCATGGTTGACATCCATTTTTTTCGGTTCGATTATTGACAATACTTGTGTAAACCATAACTGAGGTGTGCTGAAGAGGACA
Organism: Maea johnstoni; assembly: GCA_963942565.1. Taxonomy (NCBI): domain Eukaryota; kingdom Metazoa; phylum Annelida; class Polychaeta; order Spionida; family Magelonidae; genus Maea; species Maea johnstoni. The sequence continues at coordinate 2,104,293 of OZ012695.1, read as the reverse complement.
TGTATAAGCTCATGTTTAACCTTAATCATTCTGATGGTGCACTTGCCCTTTAACCCATTAATGCTCACAGCGGCCAAAACTGCCTGACGATTTTGATAAAATCTTGCAGGCAAAAGCCAAGTTAGAAAAATATTTGAAGGAGGAATGTTATTCTGAATAATACTTACAACTCTCCTTCAAATATTTTGTAAAATCTTTCAGAACTCATAAGTTATTATCAAAAGTATCATAGATCCAGATGAAAATTTCAAGCAAATCTCTTAAGCATTAATGGGTTAAGCTCCAATATACTTTACATTATTAGATTGCCTAGAATCCTTTGTTTAACCACCTTTCAAATATTTGGCGAATTTATGCCTCACTGCCTCACCCCTCAAAAAATTATTGATTGAGACATTATACTAACTTTGAGATATTTTATTTATGGTATTTGAATTGTAGGAATGAGTTTTTGGAGATAGTGAATTTCCTGCGGAACATCACCATCAAGGGTGAAGAGGAGAAAGCAAAGTTTTTCAGGTAAGCCATCGCCTGTGTCCCTGGCAAGATACTTAAATGTCATTTCTTTTAGATAGATATCAGGCCTAGAAAAAAATGTTTGTTTCCTGTAACGGTCCAAAAATATAGGGTAGGTAGATAGATAAAACTTTTATTTTTATTATTTTTTTCCCCCAAAAATGGATGTTTTATGTTGATTTGGAGTTGGTAGGTTGAAGAAACTTTAGTAGGGATTTTTTTGTGTAAAAACTCCTTAGGGTAGGGTAACAGGAAACAACTTTTTTAGGCTTCACTGCCATATGCTATCTAGAGTGGTCAGTTGAGAATATTCAACCTCCCTTGTCACAATTACATAATTTTGTGAAATAACCCAATAGTGGACCATATGTCCTTATTTAGTATCGAGCATCGGCAGATAGGATAAGTAGCTAGGCCAGTAAGGGTTTTAAGATGTGACTAAGATAAGTTAAGTTTGATCACATGGTCTTTTTGATTTTTGTCACTATAATCACTTGAAGAATGGAAACAGAAGAAATTCCTATCTGTATATTCAAGTCTTTAACTCATTAACACTCATAGCAGCTTAAACAGGCCGGACGATTTTGAAAATATTTAACTTACAAAAGCATATTCTGACGAAACATTTGAAGGAGAAATGTTGATCAGAAGCTAAACAACAAATCTTCTTCAAATATTTTGTGAACTTTCGCTTTATTTCAAAGTTATGTTCAAAAGTATGAGAGAAGCAGACGATACCTTTTAGAGAAACTCTGAGTGTTAATGGGTTAAAGAATTTGTTTGACCAGACTGAGTAAGATAATATAATTAATTTTATACTGGGTGTGCCCTGATGGCATTGTGGTTTACAGCATTGCCACTGATTGTTAGCTGTTTCTCACCACTGCTCAGGGCATATGAGAAAGTTGCCAGCGACTTTGGGTAAGGCAGAGCTTTTCATGATACAACTGTTTCCTTCACCAGTTAAAACTGGCCAGCCATGGCGTAGCTGCAAGAAGGCAGCAAAAGTGACGAAAATGAAACTCTAAATTTCAATTACATTTTATGATAATTTTCTTTCATGCTATTTTTCTCTTCAGTACTCTTGTGAGGAAGTTATTTGCGTTGCCAACGGAGTTGGTCGCTACCCGCCTGGCGCGCCCTCTCCTCTCTCGCTTCGTCTTATTGGACGAGACGGCAGTCAAGGATGTTGTGCCGAGTCTACTCGTCCCTTGTAAAAGTAAGTAAGAATGAAACAGTACAGTATCTGTACCAATGAAATGGTATGTATCCCTTGTAAATGTATTTGATTTGATTTGATTTGATTCGATCTAGTATGATGTATATTACATAGCATTTGGCACACAGACAAATCATATATAAAGGTGACTAGTTGGAGTCATAAACACAGGATTTATACACTAAAAGTTAGAAACTTATTTCCATAGTGGTACCAGTCTGCCCAGAGTCCAATGGCATCACATGTAATGATCAACTCCACTGCTCAAGATTGACATAACAACAATAAGTACACATTATACTAGGGATTGGCACCTAAAAAGGATTTCGCAAAGTGATATGATATAAGCTACCTTACTGCTAATGACATATGGGTACCAAACAGCCTGAGATAAGCTATTAATAGAGTAAAAATGGGCGCTCCCAGTACCTCCATTTCTTGTGTGTTAGGATGTGTTTAAAAAGCAATAAACTTCATGTATGAAGGATGGCACTGATGGGAACTTGGGTTTAAGTAGAGAATACTTCAAGAAACTATTTGGGCCTATGTTTTATTCATGGTGTAATTGTCCTTTGATGATTGATGCATAATGAAAGTTATTTAATTATTTCTATCAACAGATTCTGAGCGAACAAAGGACTATGACGAGGATGCAGATGTAAACCCTTTGTTCCCCAAGCATGTCTACCGGGAGCACGTTATTCCAGTGGTCTTCAAGATTTTCCACGTCAGGGATGCCCACATACGATTGGTGCTTCTACGACACTTCTCGGCATATGTTGAGTTGTTTGACAGAGAATCCCTACGCACTGTCATTTTACCCCAGGTAAGATTATGCCGAAGCAGAAAGAACTGGGTATTTTTTCAGTTAAAAAAAATGTGAACTAATTTTGCGACTCTAGCCACTTTGAATAATTGGCACCTGGTACCAGAAACACTTAAAGATAGAAAAAATACACATAACATTTAGAAATCTAGGCTCAAAATCTCAAAACCTGATATAGGGATTGGCTCCTTCAAAATTTTCACCAACCAAGACTATGCCAATATTTCCTTAATAATACAATGTCTAAACAATATAGTTAACAGTATTTCCTGGCTCCCAGCAAAATTTGTTAAATTTAGCACAGTCAGCATAAAATAATTCCCAAGTCCAAGTTAGCAGTTAATATAAACAGTATCGGTATAACAAATTTTTAACGATACAATACATTTTTCTTTCCAATATTAATATTTGTATCATATTGAATACCGGTACCATTCCCTAACCTGATATCTCTTTTGCTTATGCAAGGTACAAAGCAAAGGGGTGCCAGGAGCCCAGGGCTCCCTCAAATTTCTACTGCGGCTCCCTCAAAGAATGTACTGGTTCCTATACAAAACACTTTTTGGTAGCTTTTGAAGATGCAATTTGGTTCACTGGAAAAAAACGTAATTTTTTGTTATTTCAGATACTGATGGGGCTGAAGGACAGTAACGATGCGGTGGTGGCCGCCAGTCTCCACGCACTCGGTGACCTCGTGCCGACACTAGGGGGCGACGCTGTCATCGGAGGACAGAGGAGCAAGATATTCACAATGGGAAAACCAAAGGTAAAGAAAGTCATGATCATAATACTAAGAAGCTTGATGATTGTCATGATGGTTAATTTGATGATGATGATGATGCTGGTGGTAGTAATGATGAGAGTGATGGTGATGACTGCTGCTGCTGCTACTACTGCTTCTAATAATAATGATAATAATAATGATGATAATAATGATAATGATATAAATGGTAATTATTAACTGTAGAAATGATATTTATAGTAAGGATGTAATGTGATGCTGAAGGTGATATTAATTTCACCTTTTCTCCTTTCTTGTGAGACACATTTGCTATTGTTTATTTGTGTTTTCAGTTTGGAATGTGCGCTGAACCGAGTCCTCTGATCAGTAACTTATCTTAAGTCTCCTCCGTCACAGCCCCCAGTGGGGTCATAAACATACAGCAGGAAAAACCCTTAATTCTACCCCATTTTTTACCCTTTATTTGTTGTGTTTTCAGTTTGGAGGAGTGTCTGCCGAACCCACACCTCTGATAAGTAACTTATCCCAAGTCTCGTCCGTCACGGCAGTCAGTGGGGTCATAAACATACAGCAGGAAAAACACTTACCTGACGCTGATACCAGGGGCAGCCACCAGGGCGCGCCACTTACTGGGTGAGTAATATGATATCAGGGGAAACCACCAGTTAGTTTGAAAGATTTGATGTGCTTGGTATTCTGTTTACATTATCAGCAATGGCGTGGGGAATAGCATGACTCAACTTTGTAGAAAAAGTGACGATAAACAAAATTCCTTAATCAGTTCTTGTTTTATATTGTTAGATATTAAAGAAATTAACAGTATTAAAGATATGTCAGGTTATTTTTGGTATTACACCGTTTTGCAGCAATGGGGTTCTGACTGATATGAGTCAGTTTGGTAGAAAAAGTGGCCATAACCAAAATTCTTAACTTTGTTCTTGTATAATTGTGGTAGATATAAGTACCGTAAATTCTTGGTAATTTGGACTCTTTTTGATAATCAACATTTTTATGGGTTAAGGGTGGCCCTTGTTTTCTGAAAGTACTGACAATGCAGAGTAATAGTGGCACTGATTTTCCTTTAATTTCCCTTAAGAGCGACCGGCGAATGGTCGAGATTGGCCAAGAATTCACAATAATTATATTACACAATAATCATAGTGGCCCAAATTCTTAGTGTGGTCCATCCAAATATCCTAGAATTTATGGTAGTTTACAGTATAAAAGGTATGTTATGCTATATTTGGTACTTCGCCTATTTCCAGCAATGGGGTTGTGAAAAACAAGCTGTCGCCAGAAGCACAAGCGAAGAAAGAGGCTGAGAAGGAGCGACGCAGAGAAGAGGTGAAGAGAAGGAGTGAGGAGAGGAAGAGAAAACGGGAAGAGAGAAAGAAAAATCCAATTAAAGGTAAAATACTACTTCTTCGTTTGTCATTGTTACAATAAAGGGGCTCCACCGTGGCCTAGTGGTTACTATGCTTGGGAGCCACAGGTTAAAAGGGTTCTCCACTCACTTTTAGGGGTGACTCAGACATAAAAGAAGGAGAGCTTTTTTTGTGATTGAAGATGACACAGATAGCATGAATGATGATATGAAATGGATATGAAACTCTTCAAAGTAATCTCTCCCTTTAATTGAGCAACAGATGATCAAGAGTTAGAAATGAAGTTTTTCAGTGATTGCCCCAGTCTATAGAGGAATTGAATCCCTACTGGCCCTGACATGGGATTGAACTCTGGACCCTATGCCTCCCAGCACTCAGGCCAGCAATCCACCTATTTAATGTTGATACCCAAAGGTTCCAGGTCATTTCTCAAACCTTAAATACCCTCTCACTTCACAGAATATTTCAATCCGTAATTGAAATTTCCTTCATTAGTTAATATATCTGTTCTTATATCTTGTTTCCAAATCTCCACTAACAGTACCGCTACAGATTCTAGTGTGCATGTTGCTAAATCCACCTATTCTCCTACAATAACCAATAGTTTATGTTATTGGATAACTGCCAAAACTGTCTCATCAAAAATTATGTAAAAGTGTTGTTTTTTTCCAGCTACAATAGTTGATGATAGCTCGGTTGGTGATACAACGCCCTCTATAAATGCGACAGACATCACACATGCCTTAGACGATGACCAACAACAACAACATTCCAGGCAGGGCAGTCCCGCAAGAAATACAACCGAGCCTTCTGATTGGTCGGATGATCAAGAGGATAGCCAATCAAAGGAAAGTGACTACGAGGATGAAATCGAGAAGGAATTGAATGAGATGGAAAGTACATTGTCGCCCTATGATAAGGCAAGGACAGAGGTTGTCCACCATGACTTGCCTCCTATACAAGTGGACTGGTCAGATGTCCAGGCAACCCACACCCAGGGGTATAGATCAAACTCCTCCAAAGGAGCCCTCAAGCTTGGCAGCAGCAGTAGTAGCAAGAATAAAATGGACCCTAAGAAAAATGATGACGTGAAAAATATGTTCCATGATGCGGAAGTTAGAGGAGTTGATTCCCCTAAAGACTCGCCCGGAAGTCCTAGTAAATATAAGAAAGGGTTTATGGATCGGGACAGGGAGAGCAATGGGGTGAAAGAGGAGAAAAACATGGTAGAGAATCACACAGTGGAAAAAAACATGGTGGAGAATAAAAATGATGGGGACACATGGGATGATTGGGAGAATGATGGGGGTGGGTGGGGCGATGAAGGGGGCGGTTGGGGGGACAGAGAAGGGGCAGGGGAGACACAAGAGGGGGCCGATGATGGCTGGGGGTACGATTGGGAAGAGAAGAAGGGTAGCGTGGGGGAGTCGTATAGCGTCGATAAAACACTCGGCGGCGACTGGATGAAAAGTGCGGAAATAGAAATAAAACCTGGTGGTGAATCCGTGAGTGATGCCGCAAGCGCAACACTCAAGCGAGGAAACGTAGCTCTCGGTGCGGAGTTCGATATCATGGCCATCAAGATCAAGCCGAAATCTTCAGTGGTGGAGGGAGAAATAGACTTCTTTGCGGACATGCAACCAGAAATAAAAACCAAGAGCTTGGAGGAAAAGCTGAAAGGATCAGAAAAGGAGGATGTTGAAAATAAGGAGAAGGAAAAGAAACCGACGATATCTTTTGCAGCTACTGACATGGAAGAGGTATGTAGATTACACACAGAGTAAATACTTTTACCAATTACTGTAAATCATGTAATGTTAACGAGGAATTAATCTGCCCGAATTTACCTAATTGGTTCAAGAGGGTAAAGTTAAAAACGGTATCTTAAACCATTTGTGTTGGTATGGTGTAGGTTGATGTGTGCGGGTTGGGAAAATTAAAAACGGGAAAACCCCTAAATGGTCATTTTTGTGAAATTAAGGTCCCAGGAAATATACCCGTTTTACAGTAACCCTTATGCTGCTGGTGGCTAATTTTGCCAATACCAATGAAGCAGAATACCGAAAAAATGACTGAAACCCTGGCACATGGGTACTCATCTGAGAGTGCTCAGCAAGAGCTATCCAATAAAACCAACATGACCAGGTTTAAATGGCTTTCAAAAATCTTTACGTTATTGTGCTTTTGATGAAAGTAGCCTCAGCATTCGAAGGGTTAATACTCACAGCAGCCTGACAATTTTGGTTAAATCTTTTAGGTGAAAACATATTTTAGAAAATATTTGAACAAGAAATGTTAAGTAGAACACTAACACCAACCCTCCTTCAAATATTTTGTAAAATCATTGTTAAATTCAAAGATATTGTTAAAATAATCATATCTTGCATAATTTCTAGATGAACTACTTACTCATTCTTGCTCAGAAACGAGGCCTGCCTGGTCATTTTCCTAAAAGTTGATACCAAAAACGAACGATGAACATGTTTCGAAAAGTACTTTTAAGTTTAGACCTGGTAAATGCAGACAATTTTCTGCTGCTCCAACATTAGTCCCAACAATTGGTACATGCACTTTGAAAGGGTCACTTACATGATCTGGTGCCAGTTTCTAAGTAAAACGAACAGTGCATGTCACAGCACATGTGGATTACCAATGTTAATAATAATAATAATAATAATAATAATAATTGATATTTGATATAGCGCCCCTTCCACGTTAATGTTAACCTATTAATGCTCACAGCGGCCAAAAGCAGCCGCACAATTTTAATGATATTTTGTAGGCAAAAGCATAGTCAGGAAAATATTTGATGGAGAAATGTCAATCATTAAAACTAGTGCATAGTTGGCGTTTTGCATACTAAGTTTATCTAGCTAACTTCACAGTATCCTGATATTTGGATATTGATAGTGACTTATGAATTGTTCCTAATTCTGTAAAATTATGTTGAATCCTGATATTAGAACAGTGACTTATATCACATATTTTATGTTTCAGGATGCTTCTGGCTGGGGGGATGAACTAGACTGGGCCGAGACAGATGACTGACCGCTGTGGACTTTAGGCTTCAATTGATGAAATTCCTGCTGCTTGGAGGAATGTGGCCATATGTGTTATTTATTCTTATGGGTTCCTTATATTGTATGTTTCTCTTGATTTTCTGGGTGTAATATATGTATATAGGTATATATATATATATATATATATATATATATTTATATATTTATATATATATATATATATATATATATATATATATATATATATATATATATATATATATATATATATATATATATATGTATTTATATACACACACACACACACACACACACACACACACACACACACACACACACACACACACACAATCATTGAACGTAACCTGTGAATTTAGAAGAAGGAAGTTGTGTTTTGAGAGAGAGCACCTTAAATTTGGAATTTTGCAAAAAACATCGCTTAACCCAAAGTCACTGGCAACTTTCTTAAGGGACCCAGATTGCAGGTACTACTACCATGGAACATTGCCACATTCCTGCCATGGGCCTAGTAGTGAAAATTTGGCATGTCAATGGTCAAATGTTTTGTTTTCGTCAAGGTTTCTAAACAATCTGGAATATACTGTGCCAAATATGTGACTTAGGCCTAAAGAAAAAGTTGTTTGTTTCCTGTAATCCTACCCTAATACGTTTTTACTCAAGGAAATCGTAACCCTAAAGTTGTTTCAACCTTTCCAACTCCAAATCAACAAAAAAAAAACATGCATGAAACATGCATTTTTTGAAAAATTAAATAATCCGATAAATTTCCTACCTGCCTAACCTATTTTTCTCGGACCCTTACAGGAAACAAACAATATTTTTTCCTATGCTTGATTAATCTAGTGTAGCCTATGTCAGTGTATGAGAGTTTTTGCCACAAATTCTAGGTGCTACTATCACCTAATAATCACACATAGTTAATATGCGGGCTGGTGGTAAAGGTCCTCCATAGATTGGCTACTTATCTACCACTGACCAGTGGCCAGCAGTGTCTTAGCCAGAAGGGTGTCTGGGTTACAGTTGGACACCCAACCCCTCAGAAATCCCACACTAGGACACCCAATTTTTATTTTAGATGAATCTCTAGAAATGCCAATTTCAAGCAAATAATTTTGAAATATTCACTTAAATGTGAATGCTAGGACATTGCTTAAAGGTATTATCCAGTTTCTTAATAAGAAAATGTATCCTTTTTGTTGTAAATTGAAGATATCATGGTCACCCTCTGAATATTGGACGCCCCAAAAATTTATGATACCCAATTTTGGGCACCCACTTTCAAAATCCCGGCTAAGACTATGGGGGTCAGAACATGTTAATTAAAATCCCCACCCTTAGTGTATGAGTACATGTGGTACAAACACGACAAGCTAGCAAAGTCTGGTGAACATTAGCCTTTGACACTGGTTTAAAAGGAGGTATTTTATGTAAGGATCCACACCAGCCAAGGGTATGGGATGAAAATATACCATGCTAAGGGTTCAAATAACTTCAGTGGTTAAGATGCATGAATGACCTTACAACTCAGGGGTCGACGTTAAGGCTAGCCCCGGGCTAGTTATTGAATGTCAGGGCTAGTAAATTCTACCTGTGAGTAGCCCTGAGGGACTAGATAGAATTAGAATATCAGCGCTTAAAAATTATGAAGCCCACCTTTGGCTCTGCATACCTGGATGATAATTTACCTCAATTTACCTCAATACACTGTATTCTTTTCATGTTATCAACAGAGGCTATGATATCAACAGAGGTCACTGTTTGAGAAGAGTTGTCATTAATATCAGGGCTAGCAAAAATATTTCAGGGCTAGTAAAAGTTTCGGTAACTAGCCCTGCTGGGCTTATGAAGTTTTTATTTAATGTTGAGCCCTGCAACTGAATGTAGATTTGATTCGCAAGCTACGTGAGTCATTGATGTGTTTGGCTTATCTTCTTGACGTGTTATCCATGGGAGTTTGTATAACCAGGCACTGGCAGACGTATGGTCAACTGGTGCAGGAATTAAATGTCTGTATGGTACAATGCATTGTCATGTGATCTAGTCCCTGGTTACTAAATGAAAAAAACTCATTGTCAGTCAGTGGGCCCCCTGGTGAGAGAAAGGCAAACGTATTTCCCTACGCTGAATAGCTAAGATTAATATGGTTTATATCGGTATAATTACCAGTCCTCTTTTTTTGAAAGTATTTTTAAAAAATGAACAGGATCTTCAGCTCTAGAGCTTACCTAAAATTAACTTAATTGGAAGAAAGGTGTAGGTTGATTTGTGGTTAATATTTCTGTTCCAGTTTTTTCCAAAAGATGCTTTTGAGTCAATGATATGGCCAAACTATGACAAAGGTGTAAATGTATTTTTCTTCTATTCATACTTGGATTGCCAAAAAATATCATTTTAAGATTGATTTTCTCTAATGGTCTCCACTCAAAGAGTAGTATTTAAATTCATGATTTTTTTCAAAAGTATATCCCTCAAAACATATTTTTACGAAAAAATAGCTTTAATCATTGTATCATTAACCCATTCATGCCCAGAGCAGCGGAGAAAATGTCTGAATATTTTGCTTAACACTTTCTAACAGAAGCTTACCTGTATTTTGGAGAATATTTCAACAAGAATCTTTCTCTGGAATCAGAAATAAATTTCTTGGATGCTATATAAGTGTGCGGCGTCGTTGACAGCTGTCGATTGTCCTTCTGCAACTGGAAGACCCCTTGGAACTATTTGTGAAGAGAAGGGAATTTTTTCCTGGTTCCAAGTTTCTATCTCATCGCATTATGACGTAAGCTGTTGAATGCGACGTAAAAACCCATTCCTTCCTTCCTTCAAATATTTTGAAAATCTACGCGTCATACCCAAGATATTTTGTATCAGACAAAGATTTTTAGTGAACCAAAGGGTTAATATCAGGTATTTTATTTTACAACTGCCAATCGACAAGATGAACCAGGACTTAGTGGAATGGAATTATTACAAGGCTGCATTGAACCAATACAGTGCAAACATTTAATTCCTGCACTAAATGCGTGGGCAGCCCAGAATATATAACATGACTGCTGCCTGGATTGCCACCCAGTTTCCTGGGTATGGATGCATGAATGACCTTAAAACTGGACGTACCTTTGATTTGCAAGCTTCGTACGTCATTGATGTGCTTGGCTTTTTTTATTGACTTGTTATCCATGGATGTCTGTACAACCAGGCAGTCAGACGTCTGGTCGACTGGTGCAGGAATTAAATGTCTGTATTGTACACATCTGGTGTATACACATTGTCTGACAGATCGGGAAATATCTTGATAACAATGATGGCCTCAGAAATATTTGATCAAAAGTTGGCTTTAACAAGTGTAGGCTTTTAACCCATAAATGCGTAGGAGTTACTCTCGAAGTTGTCATCTTGATTTTTGACAATGACTTAGAAATGAAGAACGATTTTACAAAATATTTGAGGGAGAGTTGTTGGTTATGTTCTTGTTAACATCTCCGTCGAATATTTTCCAAAATATGCTTTTATAAGCAAGGTTTTATCAAAATTGTCTGACTACCTTTGGCCGCTGTGAACAGTGATGAGTTAACCCTTCCAATGCTAAGGCTACTTTTGTCCAAAGCACAAGGATGCAAAGATTTTTGAAAGCCATCGAAACCCTGTCATGTTGGTATTCGTTGGATAGTTCTCACTGAGCACTTTCAGATGAGTACCCATGTGCTAGGGTTTCAGTTATTTTTCAAGATTTATACATAATTTTGTATCAGCAAAATTAGCCACCACCAGCATAAGGGTTAACAAAACCTGACTACTAATTTTCAAATGTTACTCTTTTTGATGAATTATGTGCGAAGTTGTCAGACCATGTGTACACTCCAGATGCAAATACGTTCCAGATTCCTGGTTTTATTGTAAGTAGTGATGTGGGTTACTGGAATCATGATCCGTTATGGAGATGTAAAAATATAGATTTGGGATAATAAACTATTGTCTATGTAAGATATATATTTTTGTTCCTGTGTTTTTTATCATTTTTTTGATGCTAATAACTTTTTGTCTGGATCTTAAATTAACCCATTCGTGCTCAAGAGTTCCCATAGAAATTATTGTCTGGATCTCTGATACTTTCGATGATAACTTTGGAATGTAGACTGATTTAACCCTTCCAATGCTGAGGCTACTTTTGTCCAAAGCACAAGAGCGCAAAGATTTTTGAAAACCATCTAAACCCTGTCATGTTGGTACTCATTGGAAAGCTCCTGCTGAGTACTCTCAGATGAGTACCCATTTGACAGGGTTTCGGTCATTTTCCAGGTTTTTTTATTGGCCAAATTAGCCACCAGCAGTATGAGGGTTAACATAATAATTGAAGGAGCCTAGTTGATAATATTCTAAATAATGTCTCTTCTTGAATTATTTCTCCAACTTAGCTTTTGTCTCAGAGATTGCCAGGCTGCTTTTGACCGCTGTGAGCATCAATGGGTTAAAACCTTTGGTTTTAATGTCATATTCCTGATACTAGATATGTTTATTAGGATCCAGATATTCATTAAAACATTAATTGAATCTTGATCTTTATTAAAGCATTTGAATACTATTTAAACCCATCAATGCCAAACATTATTATAATTTTATTGAATTAAAATTATTATCAAATTTTATCAATATTTTATGCATTAATCTAATTTTATCTATTTAGTATTTAATTTTTATTACTATTTTATTAATTCAAAATTTTCATAAAGATTTATTTCAATCAAATTTGATTAAATTATTTTTAGCCTCAGATAGCCGGACTCATATTGCTGACACTTTTAGTGAAGTATCTGCCGGAAAATATTTCAGGGTTATCAACCGTTTGGTACAGTGCCAACATTTAATGACATGACTTGTTATTCATGAATGTTTGTACAACCAGGCACTGGCAGACATACGGTCAAAAGGTGCAGAAATTAGGTGTCTGTACTGTTGGAGGATGAATTGATTAACCCATTTACACTCAGAGTGCCCGAAAGAGACCTGACGATTTTAGAAATATTCTACTAACAAAAACATTTTTTTTTGAAAACATTTGAAGGAGAAATGTTGATCAGAAGCCAAACAACAACTTTCATTCAAATATTTTGTGAAATTTTGCTTTGTTTACAAATTACTTTCAAAAGTATGAAAGTAGCAGACGATTTCACAAAAACTCCGAGTGTCAATGGGTTAACATCACACAAAGAAAATATCTGGTGAAGATTGGAGAGATGATGATTTCATCAATTTCCCTCTCATTCTCATCCTCTCTCATCCTTCTCCTCCTACTCGGTAAACCTAATGCCTATTACTATATGTGCATACTTTTAAGATTAAACTTAAAACCCCAAATTTTTACCAGACATGAGATTGTTGACCAGATAGTAATTTGATCAGAACGTGAATTTAATTATGACTATTACTTATTTAAACATTCCAAAGTGTTTGAACTTGTTTTATGGCCCTTGAGTTGTCTGAACAGAAATGGTTATTTTTTTGCCATAGAAAACGACTGCCTTTATCATATCTCTTAAGGGCTGCCCCGGTAGCTGAGTGGTCTAAACATAGCCACTTATTGTCTCATTGTCTCTCACTTCTGCTTTGTTTTGAATCCTTAAGCAATATTTGTTAGAGACATCCGACTCAAGTTTTAATTGATTTGAACAATTATAATTGTAATGTTTATTGACCAGATATAGAATATGAAATTACAAATACGTTATTAATGAGGGTATAAATACACGACACATAAAAAACACATACATTAACAAACTTATTTAGATTTAACTTCCTTTAAATCTTGTAATTTTTAATTCCTTTCAATCAACTTGATGAGTTCAATGTTGTCGGGGCATGTGTACACAAGATAAAATGAATTAATGTGGTATGAACTTTGGCATTGGTGTTCAAGTTTTTTTAGCGTGGTCATCTCTTTGAGTGCCCTCCGCAAAGGTTGAACTCTTTAGGCGTTTGTTAAATGTATATATCGCCCTCTTAATCAGTCAATACGGATTTAAATTGTTAAAAGCTCATATCGCCCTTGTAAGCAGTCAATATGGATTATATTACCGCACATTTCTATCAATAATAACCGTATGCGAAAGGACAGGTCTAACCAAATGTTGACCTCCACAACTCACCCATAATATGATCTTTGATGCTACCATAGGCAAAACGTCAGATGAATGCTACTACGAAGTTGAGATGAATTGAAACATTTATAGCGCATCAGCGTTTCTGCAAGAGCAGTCAATACATTCATGATACATGCATTCACTGTTGTAGTTCAGGATCGCAACAAATTCGTAGGTTAGATCCTGATTTGCACAAGAAAGTATCGTCTGGATCTCTGATACTTTCGATAATAACTTTGATATAAAGAAATAATTTACAAAATATTTGATGGAGAATTGTTGATTATGTTAAAAACTTATATTTCTTCTTCACTTATTTCTCCAAGTTTGGTTTTGCCTCAGAGATTCCTTTAAAAGTGTCAGACCGCTTTTGGCCGCTGTGAGCATCATTGGTTCCAACCCTCGCACCTGTTCATCTGCCACCTCACCAGCAAGTAAAACACGTCCCCTAGATTTTTTTTCGTCTTGATCTCCCGGGGGGGGGGGGGGGGGGCACTCAGGTACAGAGGGGGTGCGCACCTGCGTTACGTATTTCGCGGAACATGGGGTCTTTTTTTAAGGCATCCGCATGTCCGCGATTTTGTAAAAGAAGGGTCCTTTTTTGTACCCAGGTACGAAGTATGGGGGTCAAAATCCCCTTACAATCCACGAAATATACGCGGCTCTGACGCCGAGTGACTCCCGATGTGACTGGGCCTCCAAGTTTTCTGCCGCCACTTGCTGCCGCTAAACAAACAGAGGATTATAAACTCTTAAGTTGAAATACGTGTTCCCGTTCATCCAAAGTCAGTGTTTTGATAAAAGAAGGGTGCTTTTTTGGCCAGAAATCAGTGCTTTAGGGGTATTTTTTAATTTTGATAACGAACGTATGCACCCCCCTAAATACCCAAGTGCCCCCCCCCCGGGCTTGATCTCTGGTACTTTTGACAATAACTTTGGAATAAAGAATTATTTTACAAAATATTTGAATTAGAATTGTTGATGATATTATGAATACTACACAGGTAAAAGTTCACGGGCCCGTACGGACCCGTAACGGGCACGTTTGGACACGGGCCCGTAACTGTCCCGTTTTTCGATCCCTCAATATATCGACATTTCAAGGCTTGAAAACCTGTAACGGTCCCATTATTTTTATTATTTATACGGGCCCGTAACAGGCTCGTAACGGACCCATAACGGGCCCGTTATAACGAGCCTGTTACGGGCCCGTTATAACGGGTTAATGGGCCCGTTCGGGCCCGTCAATATAACGAGCCCGTTCGGGCCCGTCAATTTTTACCTGTGTATTTCTTCTTCCATTACTTCTCCATCATTGTTTTTGCCTCAGAGATTTCTTTAAAATTGCCAGGCCGCTGTGAGGTTCAATCGGGTCAACCCTCGCAAATGTTTGTCTGCCACTTCACCGGCATGTAAAATACTTCCTCTAGAAATTATCGTCTTGGAGGATTGTTGATGATATTCTGAATAATATTTCTTCTTCAATGATTTCTCCAACTTTGCTTTTGCCTCAGAGATTTCATCAAAATTGTCAGGCCACTTTTGCCCGCTGTGAGCATGCATCCATGGGTTCAGCCCTCGCACCTGTCCGTCTGCCACTTTACCGGCTAGTAAAACACTGAACATCAGCTGTCGGGAGGGAAATTTTTACGTATCGTGCCAACAGGGCAGATTAAAGATTCCCGATATGTCCATAATAAGAAATGCACTTTCCTGCAAGCGCTATGTTTGGTCAGTCAATCTGCAATTTAAAGGTATTCGGTTTATAGTCTTGTTTCCACCGAAGCGTTCACACGACCTTTCTCCCCTGGCAGGCTTAAACACATGGAAACCATTTCAATCCCCCGGGGCATATTCCAGAGCAACTGGCAGCATATATCGCACAAGCTCTAAGCATTGCCTTATTTATGCTAGGTACCCATTTTGCATCTGGGTAGACTGAAGCAATATGGAATAAACTGTCTTGCCCAAGGACGGACCAAAGTGCCCCAGCCGGGAGTTGAACCAGCAACCTACTGATTACTAGTCCGACACCTAACCAACTGAGCTACTTTGTCCCCATTTAGACAGTTCTTACAAAAAAAGATAAAGGATTATTGTACATTTCATACACTTGTTTTGTTCGCCTAGGTCGGCCAGCTGTCTTTTTTGTCGACCAGCTTTCCTTACCCTCGACCCGTCAGCTGTGTCTCACCTCTATACGGGACCCAACAGTCCACTTCTGCCTTTATAAGGTGATCAGTACCATTGCAAGTTAGTTAAAAGCCCCATCCCAAAACACACCTCACACCAGCATAATCATATAACAAGGTGTATCTCCAGGTTCCTGAGTTTTATCAGGTATAGAATATCATAGTCAGCCGTCTGTAGTCAACCCATATTCTAATTAATTTCAATATTTACAACTTTTCGCTCAAATGACATAATCTCATCGCTTACGCAGGTGATGGTCACTACAGGTTCACAGTTACCTTAGGGATATCATTGACTATGCCCAATAAGAAGTATTTTTTTGAACTTTTACTGCTAAAGATTTTTACAGGCCAAATACATTGACAATTTTAGTGAGACATCTCGTGTGTGGAGGCATGGGAACCCCATTGATAGTAGGGGACATACCTCGCTAATCACTTCTGAGCACTGGAAACAAAAGACAGTAGCACAAAGATACACCTCGACGATCTCAAGAGAATGGCTTGTGGTCAGGATGCTATAAATAGGTGCTAGCCATGAGCATGTGAGGTTACCTAGTGTAGTTGGTGTGAAGATTTCTAACTAGAATTTTCAATGTTATGGGCTATAAAAATCTTTAGGGGTCAGCAATCTCAAATTGACTTCTTATTGGGCATAGACAATGATATCCCTAAGGTAATTCTGAACCTGCAGTGACTATTACCTTTGAAAGTAATGAGTATATGTCATTTGAGTAAAAAGTTGTAAATATTGAAATGGTATAGAATATCGGTTGACTAAGGAAGGTTGACTATGATATTCTCTTCCTGATAACACTCTGGAATCTAGCGATACAACTTTTTATATGATTATGCTGCTGTGGGGTGTGTTTTGGGATGGGGCTTTTAACTAGCTTGCAATGGTACTCATCACCTTAATGAACAGTGCCTCGGGTTGGGTTTAGTTGCGGGGCTTTCACATATACTTCTTTTCTTACACCATATAAACACACCCACTACTTGTTGATCATGAATAATAACCAACAGGCGTGTATACATTTACTTAACGACTTTTCAAAAAATTCTCAGACATCACTTGTCTAAATGAAGATTAAAAGGACCACGCCTTAAGCTACACAACTGATGAAATGCCTGACATTAAGGAGCGGTGAAGGAGTACTCGGCCAGACTTTTATTAAAGCCTAACCACATTATCCTCCTCGAAAACCTACAAATGAAATGGCAGGGCCACAAGCCGCCTATGTGTTTGATCAGTAATGCAAATATCCGGTCAAAACCCATCGACAATACTCGATTATCCTGCAGCTTTCTGTGGATAGAGAGAAAATCGTGAAAACCTTTCTCTGCAATAGTTTTTTTTTTACTACTTTCTGTGTACCACTATTTTGCACAATGCCCTCGAGTTCAATGGGAAAATTTGTAAGAATGTTACCGGATATTTGACTCGTGTGTTTCTATCCTGCCTGAGAATAATAGATATTTAGATTAAAGTGGAGAACTGGATAATTATCCACATGGATCATACAAAGAATAAAACTTAGTGACTTGGACAAAATATTTGAATGTCCATTGTTTGAAAATATGATTAATGTGATGATTATGAACACCAAAAAATATATATCTATAATAAGGACAAAAATTTCGAATGGACAAATATCATCTGGGAATTATCTCAGCAAATGTGTAACAGAAGTTTGACCAATTTATAACGAAATGGGCAAGACATACAGGGTGTCCCAGAAATAATGCAATCCTCCCCCTTTCCCACTATTTTTTTTTCAAAACAGCTTCAGTAACATCAGAAATAACTTCATGGTTGAATGGAAGGATGTCTCAGAGATAACCTGTTGCAGTTTCAAGCAAATCCAATCCAAATAGACCACACGGCCATCAGCGCAGGCCCCTCACGTTGTCATTACCTCTGATGCCAATATGACTGGGAATAATAAAAAAAAAATTCTCTTGGTATTGTACTAGCCAATGAAGGCATACCAGTATCCTGAGGAAAAGAGAATGAGTCGAGTCTCGGACCCAAATGTCCTGAAACGCAGACTTTGAATCAGAAAAAATGATAAAATATCCTTTTATCATCATCTGCCATCTCCAAGCGATTAAGCGCAAGATACCAAGCATGCAACTCTGCAGAAAATATGAAAATCTTTATCTGGAAGACGTTCAATAGAAGAATAATCATCACTGACTGCTGCTGCTCCCATTTCTTGGTCATAAGAATCAGAAAGGGATTCTAAATTTCCTTTCAGATAAGAAGTTTTGAATAAAAAAGGGGTGAACATCCCCTTAGGTAGCAACCACAAGAGTTTCGCTGGATCGCCCTGCGGTATCTGTAACCAGCGTAAACAAGTACGATATAACTGCTGATTACATGTTCTTACCGATAGCGATTGTATATATTCCAATGTTGTCTCATCCATGGGGTTTGTCACTTTTTGTTTTTGTATAATTGGTTGTATGTTGTTTGATTGATCATGCATTAGAGAGAGTTGTTTGCAGCATACTTAAAAGAAGTCGCTGTCATTTGTTCGGGCGGCCATCTTGAACCGGAAGTGAGACATCTGGCAATTTCATTTCATTCATTGCCACCGTGGAGTAGGTAGTGCCTAAATTTTTGTCTCAACATAAAGTGGACCCCTCAACCTAACCAAAGGTAAGACATGTTTTTGTTATCATTATTCTGTATTACAATATTTCATGTTTAATTTTTTGTCTAACTTTGGTGAATAAGTTTCACTTTTCATTAATTGTTGGCCTACAGTGGCCTAGAACCTTTAGAAAGTACTGTTTATGCTCATTCACATTAAGTTCAGCTGAACACTCTCAAGTACTGCCTTTAACTGCCTAAAGTAAATTGAAAATGTGGTGTCATGTGGAGGCCATGTTGAAGTGTGTCTGTGGCTCTCAACTGTGCTAAGAGGGTCTATGCGTGGGACTCCATATAGTTTAAGTTTTATCTGCATTTATGCACAGCTGTGCTTCTCTTTTTTTACATACTGCTCCTTTGAAGTGTAATGGATACATGTCATTGGACGTGATGTTTTTTTTTAAATTATTACTGTTCCTTGTGAGGGGGGGAATACATGTTTATCGGGGTCTTAGCCAGTATTTTGAAACTGGGTGCCCAAAATTGGCAATTGTAAAACTTTACAGCGTCCTATTTTTCAAGGGAAAACACAGTATTCTCAGATTAGAGACAAAAACATGCATTTACTTATCGAAATAAGGCATAATTTCCTTAGACAATTTCATGGGAATTATATTGTCGTGAAAAAAACAAACAATTATACGCTTGAAGTGGACATTTTCAAAAAATAATCACAATGATATTTGGTTGTCCTGAAGGGCGATTTTTGAAAGTTTCGGTGTCCAAAAGACGCCCAGACATTGAATTTTTTAATATATGCTTTCCACTGTTTCCAGTTCTTGATACTTGCAAGTTAGGTATATGGAATAAACATGTCAGTACAAAGCAAAGCTGGAAATGTTTGTGAAGCTCGGTAAATTCTGCATTCCCCCTAAACAAATGCAGTCACAAAGTGACAACTTTGAAACTTGACAGGATTCTGTCTCACCATGAAGTCGTATATAACTTTTCCATTATCTGTCAATAAAGATTGACTTGTACTTTGCTGAAACAAGTTCAACACATAGCTTGTGCATATGTCAATTTCCTAATCACATTAACTTCCTGCATCTGATGATAACTGACAGATTATTGTGAATATGTATCAGTTTGTCTCATACACTTTATATATATTATTTTTCAGTAGTGCTATGAGTGACCACGATTTGGAGGACTCTCAGCGATGGTCATCAGACAGTTCCCAACCTTATAGTGACATTCCAAGTATCCCCACAGTAAAAGGTAAAGAATTTTCTTCACCCGCCACATCTCCGTCACAGTTAAGCAAAATTGGGAAAAATGAAAAACCCAGTTCAGTCAGGTCGGCAGAAAAATCAATGGAAAATAAACCCAGTGTTTATAGTGAAACTAAAGACATTCATCCATTCCCAAACAAAAAAGCTGAAAAAAGAAAAGCAGTACATGACGCCCCAGAGCTTGATTTGGACAGTGACCCTCTAATTCTCAGTGGAACAAAACCACTTTTTAGGGAAACATGGACTGAAAAAAAAGTAAGATGTGTCAGACATTGGTCACTGGTGATTTTGTTGTTTCCACAGCAAATATATTCACTGGTGACCTTGTCGTTGAGGAAGCCTAGTTCTAAACCAATGGGGCTACATTCTTTTATGTTTTAATTTTATTTGCCGGTTTTTTAATTGCTTTCTCTCTACACTGTTATACTTTCTTTATGGCACAAATATTTGCCATTTATCTTATTTTGCTTTTTACCTTGTTTCTTCTTGTTTTGTCATGCACACATCCCTTAGCATTGTTCTTGTAATAACCTAACAATATTCTTGTCACCTCTTGCTACTTCACTGTAGTCAGTATTGCTTTTTGTGTTGTTACCATTATTGTCAATGTCTTCATCAACTGTCATCACACTTCTATTTTTCTATTGTCATTGTCATAATCACACTTCTACTTGGCTATCATCATTTGTCCTTGTCATCATCATCACACTCCTACTTCTGTTTTGCTATCATCATTTGTCCTTGTCATCATCATTACACTTCTACTTCTGTTTTGCTATTGTCATACTGTCATCCTCACTTTTCAAAATTACCCTCATATTCTTGTTGCTATCAGGGTGCAACATAGGTTCCAAAACATTAATCGTGGAACACCCCAAGCTGCTCTTAACGCTAACTTGCCCTTCAGGCACTTCTACTTGCCTAGCAAATTCAATTGCAAAGGGGCAAGTGCTTATGTTGCATGCTGGCTATTGTCAGTTGCCATCATCATACTTGTGTTGCATTGTCATTTGTCTTTCTCATCATCACTTTTTCTCATTATTCTCATATTCTTGCTTTTTTATTTTCTGCTTGCTTTCCTTTGCTTTGCAGCATGGCTCATTTAGTTGAAGTACCCCTGGTTTTGAATTAGGGATATTTTTGTGCAGAATGGAAAAGAGTCGTGTATTCAATTTATCCAAGACACAGTCGTCAATACAAATGGAGTTGTTCCATCGAATCGTGGAATCGAAAGATCAATGGATAGATGGTACGCAAAATATAGAAATGTGAATAGAAATAGGGGACAGCTCACTCATAGTTTTAATCTCAATGAATGGGAGAATAGGCCATTTGCTTTGCCGAAAGGCAGAACAACTGTTACACGTTCCAGAAATAGTGGGACACATTCCAAACTTGACAAGTCTCTAGCTGAAAGCTATCTGGAAGCGGCACAAAGTCTTAGTTATGAGGTTCAACAAGCAAAACAAGAGACAAGTATTCTTCAACTAAAACTGAACAAAACATAGAATTTCAGAAGTGCCTTATTAACTCTAAAGGCAAAGTTGAGGAAATCAAAAAACACCATTTCAGTTTTTGGTAATCAAAAGCGCCTTAATAAGCACCTCACCAGCAAGATTTTGCAAAAAAACAAAACAATTAAGCAAATTTCCAGCCGTGAACTTTATTACAAAGGAAAAGCCACCAGATTTGAAAAGTGTTACAATGCCGCAGTTGAGGAAGCAAAAAAACACTCAGGGAAAGTTCCAGAACTTCAACAAGAAATTCAGAAGTTAAAAAGATCATTAGGGAACGTTTTGACTGAAAACGAAGTGCTTAAGGACAAAGACCAGCCAGAAGTTTTTGAATCTTTCGATGGATACAAGTTTTCCACTGCTATGCAGAAGTTAGTTTTTTGTCTATTGGAAAATCACGTGAGTTCAGCAAAGATTGGATCCGTTTTTGAATGTTTTGCTGCTTTTTTCAACTTTACTATTTCTCACATCCCATCGGAATCAACTATAAACAACATGAATTTACGTCTCCTTTTATCTCAAAAACAACTCGCTGAGGAATTTTCATCAAAGGAGGACCTTACTCTTCTCAGTGATGAGACCACCAAGATTTATTAAGTTTTAATAGATTAGTTAATAAAGTTATAAAATATATTTTTGATAGCAGTAAATGTACACAATACTATAGTCATATTTGCATTATTTTATGAAATATTACAGTATCGATCTTCAAACTTCAATAGATTACTGATGCAGGCAATATAAAATGGTATTCAAATGTTCTATGTATCACTCTCACAATCTCCAATCTGAGCCCTCAACCTTTTCATTGCAGGTACGTGGCTATCCAGACTGGTTCAATCTAAAATACAAGGATAACGCATCCATATATACCTTCACACTCTTGAATGACTTGAACAGTGGGGATATAGAAATGATATCAATCTAAGGTGAGTAGAAGGCTTCTCTTGTGAGGGTAAGTATTCATGACATGTAAGTATGTAACATTGCTTAAGGTTTTTTTGTGAGGTGTTAGTTGAGAATTGTTATTGTGACACATGGATGAAAAAACATTGGAATATGTTTGTGTATCAGAATGAATCAGTATTGAATCTACTTTTATTGTATCATTTATATGATAAATGATGTATAGAAGGTTGTGTATTATTATTACTTATAGGATATTATACTGTTGAGTATAGGCAGATATATTTCATGGTTTGTGCACTTAAGTTTTTTAAACACCCCATTTCATAAGTGATTTCAGGCTACATTGAAGGCTTGATGAATACTAAATGCTATATTATGATGCATTTACATGTTTATTAATGCTGTGGTGACATATTTATGGTCGTAAAGATTATCTATTAACCCATTTTGCTTATTTTTGTACTTGTGCAGATTGAAAATGTAGCATTTTTTTTCTCAAAAGGTCATAACTTTTGTTTTTGTGGATGCATTCAAACTTTTTAGCCATTAATGGTCTTATGCCATCCACTAGTATGTAGCCAGGACAATATTCTCATTTTTTTTATTTTCAAATCTCTTGTTGTTGCTAATATATATATCCAATATGTATATGTACCAAAAAACATTTGATGCACCAACAATGTGGTGCAAATTTCAGGGAAGTCTGGGAAATAAACATCATGCACCTTTTGCTTTAAAGGCACATTTTGCCGTCAGATCTTTTCATGTTTTGAACATTGCTTTGTCATGTAATAAGAGTGGACTGTTCCCGTTCAATTGTATCAAACTACCGTTTTGACCAGGCAACACATGCAACTCGGCAACAACCCAGCGGGCACTGGACGTACAATGTACGTACATTGTACGTACATTGTACCAACCGTACGTACAATGTACGTACATTGTACGTACAGTGCCCGCTGGGAAAGTAACAAATGCTTACGTGACGTCGGGGAAGGAAAGCTGACACGGTGGTGGACTATATGTTCACAGTAAAAATAAGTTTATAAATGCTCGCCTTTTGGATCATTAGAATCGCCACAACTCACCCCTATTTGCCGTTTAATTCTCTCTCAAATCTGAGGCGAAATGACGATTTTGCGAGAGGTTGAAATCGTAATTTTCATGCCATATTTTTCGGTCAATCTAAATGCCTTTCTGTGGGTTTTCAAATCTGTTGCGAAATGACAATTTCGTGAAAGGTTGAAATCTTAGTATTTTTTATTCCATCTTTAAATAGTAGCGGGAAAAGTTGCCACAGTAGTTCAGAGAAAAAATTAATTACTCGCTTTCCGTGGTTCAATTTTAATGCTGTTTACATCATTAGAACCACCATAATTCATTCTACATGCATTGTAATTTGCTTTTAAATATTTTTCGAAATGAAGATTTTGCAAAAGATTAAAATCTTTGTAATTTTTATGCCATTTTAAGTAGCTCGGGAAAAGTTGCCACACTGGTGGATTCAATGTTCACAGTATAAATGAATAACTCGCCCTTCCATGGGTCAATTTTAATGCGATTTAAAACATTAAAACTTCACAATTTATTCTACTTGTCTTTTACGTACTACTCTTTCAAACCTCTTACAAAATGGCGATTTTGGGACAGGTTGAAATTGTATGCCATTAATATTCAGTCAATTATGCTATCTTTTGGTCGGAAAAAAAAAATGAAATCATCCAAAACTTTGCGCTTGCTGCCTGTCCATGCCAGCGTCATATTATACATCTTTCATCATTTCATATTTCCAAGGGGTGTCATATGCCTTTTCAAGGTCAAAAAAATTGACACCAAATGTTCTTCATTTTTAAATCCCTCTCTTACATAAGTTTCAAAACACACAAGGTGATACATTGTGTTTCTTGTTTTCCGGAAGCCAATGTGGGCTTCCGGGATAAGTGTAGAGGATTCATGAAACCAAACAAGATGATCATTACTCATTCTTTCCATGGTCTCACAGACACAGCTGGTCATGCAATGCTATAGGGCAGTAGTTATTTGGATCTTTGGAGCCTTTTCCTGGCTTGGCAATAGGTATGATTGTGGCCTCTCTCCAGGAGGGCCGAAATTCCCCAGTTTCCCAAATATCATTGATGATTTGGAAAAGGAACTCAGGAGAGAAGCTTCAGGAAGATGTTTTAAAATTTGGTAGTGTATAGAGATCCGGTCCAGGAGCTGTCCTTTGATATAGAAGGGCCTGCTCTGATGGCCGTGTGGTCTAAGATATCGCCAGTGACTGCATGCTGTCTCTCACCACTGCCTGGGTTTGAATCCCGGCCTGGGCATGTGAGAAAGTTGCCAGTAACTTGGGGTTAGGCGGTGGTTTTCACCTGGTACTCCGGTTACCTCCACTATACCTACAACTGGCTCGCACGAAATAGCCACAATTGGCATGAATGTGACAAAAAACGAAATTCCAAAATTGATATAGATTACTGTTAAAGGGGATAATAATTGAAGGATTTCCCCAAGGTGGCTCATCTTTATTAGTTGTGGTATAATTTTTTCTTATGTAAGGATACTATTTTTTGTATGCTACATTTTTCCAAAAGGGATTATGAGTAGTATTAAGGTGATAGTCTAGAACACTAAGATTATCACCACCGGGTGGTGTCCTTGGCTGGTGCCTAAGTATGGATATCAAAACAAAAGATTACACATGAGCGGTGTTCACTCCCCACGAACCTCGACCTAACATATTTCAATTATGTTACGGTCAAGGGAAGAAAGAACGGGTCCCTTTGGACCTTCCGTGTTAAATTGGTCCCAAACGACATGGCTGTCTGCTTTAACCATGCAGATTCATTCAGCCTAGACCATTTTGACCAAAATTTTCACCTCATTTTTTGGCTGAAAGTGAATAACGATACAGTCTTCGAAGCCAGTATTTCAGAATATGACAGATATGAACCCTGTCTAGGTGCAAGGTCATGTCACAGGTACCTTGATTTCTGACAGGACCTGAAAATCAGCATTTACTATGTAAACCACGTGCTTTTAGAAATTTTGAGGCTTATGGGAACATTTAAAAATGTTTTTAACATACCCATCGTGCAGATTCCCTGTTGAGGTAGGACCTTGCACCTTACCAAAGACATGAATAATCATATGGTAGACTCTCATTTTCAAGTAAAGGGTAATTCTTAACATTTTGCCAAAAAACGAAACACATCCAGATATGTTCTTTAAGGGTGCCGCATTACCTCAAAATAGTCTCTTATTGATAAGTTTACCATTATTCGGCAACTATGAGATGTAACCTTTACAATAGCATAAGTGCCGTTGTCTTCATTAAGCTCAGTTTTCAGATATTCAAGTTTTAAAATTGACCCGTGTATCGAGTAGGGTTCTACCCTAATCAAGGCATTATGATATTTTCCCCTGTCCATAACAGTCTGTCTATTTTGTATGACACATTCTTTCCAGACCAGGGAACTTCTTAGTATTTTGTGGATAAAAGTAACTTTTGGGCTCATATATCAAACTCTGTCATATTTGGTTAATATCTGCACAGAGTTTTTTTTAATAACCTCATGTCTTTTTTCCTCCATACAAAATTGATACACTTCATCTCAATATTCATATTTCAGGGTTGATATCATAAGTGACTATAGTATATGAATGATCTTGGATAGGATCAGGCTTTTCATGACATTCATATGCCAAGTTGGCGTTATATTTCTATACGTCCATATTTGCACATATTTTTTTTTATTGAATCTACTTTGTTTTCAATATTTAGAGTAGAAATTTTGTGAACCAATCCAAGTTATTCTCTCTACTGAATCTTCTATCATTTTCGCTAATGAGGCCCATTCTTATACATGACCTTTGTTAGTTACGTTTTTAAATCTGATTCATAACACAATCATCCAAGTGTTTGTAAATATGACCTTGGGTTCCTTTTAGACGCTTTCAAAATTATAGAGGTATCATCTTCATATTGATTGGTTCAGTGTTCTTTTTCATGAATTCTGATACCATGTTTTTTTTGTTTTTTTGTAAAACTGAAGTTAGAAATTCTCTGCATAGTATAAAGCAATAGGGCGATATTGGAGCAACTGTTTACAACCTCTATATAAATTGAAAGCGTCTAAACTGGTATCTAAAGCCTTCTCGAAGTTCTCTGATAATATCTAGACATTTATCTTTCTATGTTCATAATCGTATACCCAGTCATTCATGAGTCAAGTGCAGTCTGCAATGCTTCTTCCTATTAAAAAGCTTTTTGTTCTTCATTCATTATTTTTGCGAGGAGTCTTAAGCGGTTAGTAATGAATAGGGATATGTTTTCGTAGGTTATGTTAAGGAGTGAGCTGGGTCTGCAGTCTGTAAGTAGTTTCCAAACTTTGCCCGGTTTTGGAAGGCATGTAATTAGGCCTTGGGTTTGTGATGTTGTAAGCGAACCTCCTTCGTAACATTCGTTATAACAGCCCTCTGATTGGGAGATAATAAGTTGTGTCATACACCCAAACAGTTGATAACTAGTAATATATATATATATATATATATATATATATATATATATATATATATATATATATATATATATATATATATATATATATATATATATATATATATATATATATGTGTGTGTGTGTATATATATGTGTGTGTGAATGAATTTGCCTCAACACAAAGACTCATGTGTGAGCAACACATGTTAATTTTGATTCCAGTAAAATGCCTAGGAACTTCCAGGTATCCCTTTTAACAGGAATGGGATTGTTGTAAAGCACCAAATAGGGACCTGGGCGAAGATCCTTTCTTCTATCAAAATGCACACTGACAGTCTTTGAGAATTTAAAACCATTGTTATCAGCCCAATCTTCTATTCTATACAGCTAGTGATGCAGTTATCCTTAACTATGAAAAGGGTGACAGATAAAATCCTACCCTGCAGAAGTTTTGAATAAAAAGGGGTTAACGTCCCCTGAGGTCCATAACACAAATCTTTCATAATTCCATATTTCCAAATGGTGTCATATGGTTTTTAAGAGTCGAAAAAGATAGACACCACACATTCTCCATTTAAAAATCCCTCTCTTACATAAATTTTAAAACACACAAGTTGTTTTTCCAGAAGCCAATATTGGCTTCAGTGATGAGTGTAGAAGATTCATAAAACCAAACAAGATGGTCATTAATCATTCCTTCCATGGTCTTACAGATGAAGTAGTTGGTGGTTTTAGATAAGGACACCATATTGCAGGTGTGTATGTAACTAATACTTACTAGAGCAAAAGTGCTGAAATGCCCCAAATCCATCCAACACCGTATGGGGATAGTAGGACAGGTATAAGATAAGGAGAGTTCCTTCTCATACCAACTCCATTGCTAAACTGCTTGTTTTTGGGAGTGCTGTACTGATGATGGATTTGGCCATGGTTGGCTGACTAGGCCCCAGCTGCATTCTAGCAAAGCATAATAAAAACGTTCTTGAAAGGTTCGCTGTAAGGAACGTTCCAAACGTTCCACATCATCACTTCATTCCTCCCCTCCCTATTTCTAGGAGATGAATGTAGTAAGCTGCTGTCTTGAGATTCCATGAACTATTAACACTATATACAAAGCGTATGTAACTGACCTACGCTGGTAACCCATACATCTCCCAGGTGTTTCGTCGGATCTGTAGAAACACCTCACGCTGGGACCACCTTGCGTAGAGACGATATTTTCTTGACAACGAGTCCTGCAGTGATAGGGTTGTTGCAGTGATAGGGCCTCTGATGGGCAATTTCCTTAGGGTGAAAATATGGTGCATCGGTCTCAACCAGCAACCGCCTTAATTAGAGGTCGACATTGGTGCTTGCCCCATAGCCCCGGGCAAGTAGAATTTGTAAATTATAGCTGTGGGGCAGGTGAAAACTGCACCTTGCTTGCCCCACTGGGAAAGTATGCTTTGTATATTTCAGGTTTTCTTTTGAGAATGTGGGCAAGTTTCATCAGGTCTGGGATCCAAGCTTGTCCTTGAAAATATGCTTTCACATGCCAGAACCATGTTCTACTGGGTTTTAAATGAAATATTATCAAACATACAAGTTTTCAAGGGCAAGTGAAAGTTGGAGTAGGGCAAGTGAAAATTGAATCTCACTTGCCCTACAGGGCAAGTCGCTGCAAAAGTTGCCTTGGCCTTTTGTTGCTACTTCCTGTACTACTTGATGCTTCTCATGATGTTGATTCAGCAGCCTAAACCGGATGGGGATAGCAGGACAGGTATAAGCTAAGATAAGGAGAGTTCCTTCTCATACCAAGTCCAGAGCTATACTGCTTGTTTCAGGGAGTGCTGTACTGATGATGGTTTTGGCCATAGGTGGCTGACCAGACTGTTTAGGCCCCAGTTGCATTCGAGCAAAGCATAATTGAAACGGGCTTGATAGGTTCGCTGTAAGGAACGTTCCAAACGTTCCACATAATTACTACGCAGACACAACTGGTCAATAATATAGGGCGGTAGTTATTTGGATCTTTGGAGTCTTTTCCTGGCTTGGCAATAGGTTTGATGGCGGACTTCTTCCAGGAGGGTGGAAACTCCCCAGTTTTCTAAATATCATTGAAGATTTTTAAAAGGAACCTGAGAAAAGCTTTAGGAAGATTTTTTAAAATTTAGTAGTTTATATGATCCGGTCCAGGAGCTGCCCTTTAATATTAAGTACTGTAAAAGGGGATAATAATTGATGAATTTCCCCAAGGTAGCTCATCTTCAATAGTTGTGCAAGAATTTTTTCTTATGCTAGGATACCAGTTTTTGTGTGCTACGCTTTTTCAAAAGGAATTATGAGTGCATGGTATAATTCTAGCCATTATGATATATTTTCCCTCTCCATGATAGTCTGTCTATTTTGTATACTATTGCAGATTCTTTCCAGACCAGGGAGTATTTTGCAGATCAAAGTCACTCTTAGGCTCATATCAAACTCTGTATGATTTGGTTAATATCTGCACAGAGATGTTTTCATGAACTTCATGTCTTTTGTTCCTCCACACAAAATTGATACACTTTGCATCAATAGTTTTTAGATATTCATATTACAAGGTGGGTAGTGACTGTAGTATATGAATGATCTTTGGATATAGGATCAGGCTTTTCATGATATCTATACGCCCAGTTGGTGTTATATTTCTTTACATCCATATTTGCATATATTTCTTTATTGAATCTACTTTGTTTTAGATATTTAGAGTAGAAATGTTTTCCAAGTTATTTACATCATATTCAATACCAAGGGCTGTAAATTTTGGGACCAAAAGCCAAGTCATTCTACTTACAGAATATTCTATTAGTTTCTCCTATGGGGCCTATCCTTATGACCTTTTTTTGTTATGTTAATTTTTTAATCTGATACATAATTCAAACATTCAAGTGTTTGTTAATGACCTTAGGTTCCTTTCAGATATAACTATATATATATATATATATATATATATATATATATATATATATATATATATATATATATATATATATATATATATATATAAATATATATATATATATAATATATATATATATATATATATATATAAATATATGTATATATATATATATATATATATATATATATATATATATATATATATATATATATATATATATTTATGTATATCTATATATCTATACATATCTATCTATCTATATCTATATATACATTTATATAAAATATATTTTGGTGGGGATGTGTTATTCTGGACTGTGTGTTTGCAAGTGCATGTGATTGCTGCGTGGATAAAAAAAAACTTTTATGATTATCCCGATAATAATAGATGTGGAACTGAGGAAAAATGTAAGCGATGCTTAGATATGTCTGAATCATCATTTATTCAATATCAACACGTATTTCATGTAACTAGATAGCCATACATATCAGCTCTATTTGAAGGAAAACACAAACCATTTCTATAAAATATATTTGCTTTATTATCAAACCTTTACAAAAATAGCGGATTTCACAAACAGTTGCCAAAGCCCACACTCACACACGACAGAGTATTAGTGTCCTTGACAGCTGTTTATGCGATCACTATATAGGGATTTCCTGCCATTTTAGTCACTAAAATATGCTTTGCTTTTTAATATCTAATATACATATGTTTATCTAATTCAACCAAAATTCATATTTTTACTTCTTGAGGAATGCAACAGTAAGTTTCAAATATCATTTTAAGTATGCAGAAAGCATTGTTTTCCCACTATTTGAATGACCTTCATTCGTATGACCCAGAAGTGAATACATTGCATTAGTCACTAAAATATGCTTTGCTTTTTAATATCTACTATACATATGTTTTTCTAATTCAACCAAAATTCATATTTTTACTTCTTGAGGAATGCAACAGTAAGTTTCAAATATCATTTTAAGTATGCAGAAAGTATTGTTTTCCCACTATTTGAATGACCTTCATTCGTATGACCCAGAAGTGAATACATTGCATACTTTGCATTTTTGCATAAAGTATACTTACACAAAATGACAGGTTCAGCCTTAATTAGGTAAGGTGTTTACTGCTCGAACATCCGTTTCTCTCACAAACTAAAAGCTTTACAGTGTTCAATACAGGAGGCAAGCTGAGTAACAAGATTAAGAGACCCATTTAGCATACATGTTAGGAGGTATGACGGATGTGTTTCACCCAATAATGCTTAAGAGTTCCATGAGAATATGTCGTCTGAATCCATATTATTTTTGACAATAACTTGGTAACCAAGAGTCTTTTTACAAGATATTTGAAGGGGAGTTGTTAGTAGTGTTCTGATCAAAATTTCACTTTGAAATTTGTATCCCAAGTATTCTGTCGGTTGAAAGATTTCATCAAAAGTGTCAGATAGTTTTTGGCTGCTGTGAGCATTAACGTGCTATAGACATCACATCTTTCAACTAATCCATTCAGCCAAGTAGTATTTTAAGGTAAAAACAGCAGCAAGTGCAATAACAGGGAACAAAACAATTATTTGAATACAAACTGATGCGCAGTGCATTATACCGCCAGGCCTTGGAGGCGCCCTTCATTAACCCAATCGCACTTTCTCTAGAAAGTGTCGTCTGCTACATTCATACTTTTGAAAATAACTTGAGAATGAAGCAAATGTTCACAAAATATTTGAAGGAGAGTTGTTGTTTGGCTTCTGATCAATATCCCTATTCAAAGGTTTTCAAAAAAATGCCTTTGTAAGTAAAATATTTTCAAAATTATCAGGCTTGTTTTGGCTGTTCTGAGTGTAAATGGGTTAAACTTGGAGAAGGTGATGACTATTGAATTCGGGCACAAGGATATTAGCTTGAAATTTATAGATAATACAACACATTTGTTTTCTCATCAAAGTTAGGGAATAATAATAACATATTCCAATTTCGTTTAGGGTGAATAATTACGGACCAATGTT
>OZ012695.1:2062491-2067491 GCA_963942565.1 Maea johnstoni | reverse complement strand
TGACCGGTGGTCATATACCTATCCTACGAGAATCAGCAATGAAAAAACTTAAATTCTCAGTGCAAGGTTTGACGGCTCCCGGACCAGTCACCCGGTGAGGACATGTCGTGTTATTTTCCGAACTTGGCCTTCGTTAGAAAATACGATTAGGGCAATTGGAAGTACGTCTAAAGTGGGCCATGAATACAATCTAAGCATTCCAGATGGCCGTAGTGTAATTTGTCAGAGAGAAATTGCTAATTAGGGAAACCATTGCGGGTTAAAAGTTTACCACAAATTTGACCAAAACAACAAAAACGACTTCGTGAGATAACAGCTAGTAGTCTCCTGTTATTATGCTTCTGTTTCTTTCTGACCAGACTTACAAACTATTCGACTTTAAATTTGATACACTAAAATGAAGATTAACAGTCTCCTTGATACTGACATTTTGAGATGATTTTAAAACAACCTTATCCGATAGTTTAATTATAGTCTACTTGTTTCCAATTTCATTTTTGTCTTTTATATCATCACCAATTCATTTATTTATCAATATTATCCAAAATAATTTTTTCATTATTTCATATTGATTGGTATCAGTGAGATCCTACAGAGGATTGATGTACATATATTAGGTTGAAGTGTGAGGGTATGGGGCATATATTTCTCAAAAATATGCTTAATTCCAATGTTATTTCCAAAAGTAGCATAGGTACAGATGGCAATTGTCAAGCATTAAATGGGTCAAAGACAATGTGCTTTACTTTTTTTAAACTTCACACAATGCTGTTTTTTTCAGTTATCAATATTCATTCACATTACAATTTTTCTATAATCAATATTTCTTCACTTTACAGATATTCTCGATTTGTACATTCTTCATTCATAAAGGCACTCTGTCTAACAGTTCTATCAGGACTCCTATACCATTCACTGAACATATATGGTTGTGCCTTAATATATATATATATATATATATATATATATATATATATATATATATATATATATATATATATATATATATATATTTATATATATATATATATATATATATATATATATATATATATATATATATATATATATATATATATATATATATATATATATATATATATATATATATATATATATATATATATATATATATATATATATATATATATATATATATATATATATATATATATATATATATATATATATATATATATATATGAACTATATCCAAGAGCTACATGTAAGCATTTCTGAGAACCAAACTTACCTTTATTATGTGCGTCAGTTAGAACATTTGCCAGTATCTTCAGGAGTAACTTTCTGTCTTCTAAAGTGTCTGAAATGAAAGAAAATTGTAATGAATATTAGAATATTAAAGTGTAATCTGTGATACGTTTTTACGCTTCTTCTTATATATTTGCAATATATATATATATATATATATATATATATATATATATATATATATATATATATATATATATATATATATATATATATATATATATATATATATATATATATATATATATCAATACATACATACATAAATATATGCATAAATATATGCTTACATATACGCGTGTGTATGTGGCAAATCAGTATAAGCACTTATTCGGAGTCAATCATTCAGCAATGTCAAATGCCACATATCTTTGGTCATTCAACTCTGACCTGTGGCGAAATATTTGTCTTAGCTCCATAATAAATCCCTACAGATCTACAATTTCTCGCAACCAAGCTGCTTTTAACCCTTTCAATGCTGAGGCTACTGTCGCCCAAAGCACAAGGACGCAATGCTTTTTGAAAACCATCTTAACCCTGTCATGTTGGTATTTATTGGATAGCTCTCGATGAATTCTCTCAAATGAGTACCCATTTGCCAGGGTTTCAGTCATTTTTTCTTGCATCATTTTGTATTGGTAAAATCAGACACCAGCAGCATAAGGATTAAGGCGTAGGTCTTTTCATTCAAACGATGTCGTTTTCAATCAATCAATGGCTGATTTAATGGAAGATGGCGGACCTTTCTGCCTAACCTATTTCACTAAAAGCGACATAGCAGAATGCCCATTAACTCAAAGAAAGGCGCAAACGTTAAATCAAGAACATTTGGCAGTTAGACAGGATTTAGGTCCCTATGTCCATTCGCTCAGCCCAATTCTGTGCAGATAATGCGGTTATAGAGTTTACGCAAGGAATTTGTTCTGGTGTTCCCTTACTCTTGTCTGACACGTGACTTCAGCATGAAATTAGAGCATCATGGGATATCTGAAAGCAAGATTATTGAGGGCCAGAGAAGAAAGGAGAGTTTGGTTTATATTTTTACATATTGTAGGTCTAGTACCGAATCTATATTTTTGTATGGCTATTCACCCATTATATATATATATATATATATATATATATATATATATATATATATATATATATATATATATATATATATATATATATATATATATATATATATATATATGAATATATATATATATATATATACACATATAAATATATATATATATATATATATATATATATATATATATATATATATATATATATATATACACACACATATATATATATATATATATATATATATATATATATATATATATATATATATATATATATACATATATATATATATATATATATATATATATATATATATATATATATATATATATATATATATATATATGTTACAGTAAGAGTGTCAAACCAGGGATTTAGTCAAATCCCTAAAACAAATCAAATCCCTGTTTCACTCAGGGATTTGACTAAATCCCTAAAATTTCCAGGGGTTTGACTAAATCCCTGAAAATAGGAGCGTATTTTTTGACTAGTTTACTGGACGCATTTCAGTTTATATATATATATATATATATATATATATATATATATATATATATATATATATATATATATATATATATATATATATATATATATATATATATATGACAGTAACAGAATGTGTAGCGGACAGCAGAGGTGACTATCAAAATTCGTTCATGCATGTCAGTCGTGTCACTCAATTGTCAATCATTATAATTGATTATAGTTTGTGTATTGACCAATAGGTGGCTGGCCTGTTTATGTGTATCACCATGACTGCTGCTCTCAGGGAACCAGCATATTGGTTGTTCGGGCAGACATGACAGTTACTGACCCGTTGACAATGAAAGTTGGTGAGAGTTTGGAGGAGCTAAGTCGTACGTATTTCAGATGTTATTTAGTAAAGGTTTTAGGAAGTACTAAAGCCTATACTTTGACTTTGTATAGTAACTTTAAATGAGTTTTGAAGCTACTTTCGTCTTAGAAATTCTGTAATGTCCTCGACTCTAATACCTTTATTGTTCCTATTGTTTGGGTATCCGGAGATATATGTAGTACCTGATTGTGTTGCTATTGCCTTGGATGAAGATGCTCATCTTAGCTATTACTACGTATTTGCATAAAGTCTTTAAAGTTTTACTGTAGTAAGACATTACTCACGCTAGTCATTGTACACTTCGAGTGTGTTGTAATTCACTATTTTTGATATTAGAATAGTTTTTGTTGGTGATGTGTCAGTGACTTGTATAGATAGATTGGAAATGTTCATTTCTCCTTTTCCGAAGTATGCTTTTGCCTGAAGATTTCATCGAAATTGTCCGGCTGCTTTTTGCCGCAGTGAGCATTAAGGGTCGACTACCTTTCTTGTAACATTTCCCCAGATGGTTGGCACTGTATTTCACCTGTTGGTCCCTCCATTCATATGAGAATAATTTTACAATATATCAAAGACATTCAAAGAGGCTTGGCTGT
This sequence comes from Maea johnstoni, assembly GCA_963942565.1. Classification (NCBI taxonomy): domain Eukaryota; kingdom Metazoa; phylum Annelida; class Polychaeta; order Spionida; family Magelonidae; genus Maea; species Maea johnstoni. Next base: position 2,063,690 of record OZ012695.1, on the reverse strand, counting down.
CGTTGAAAATGAATAGTGTTTTTAAGATATCTGTTTATATTTCTTTCTTAGTTTTTTGTAACGTATGTTGATCCTCCAATTTAAAAACCAGCAGATCTCGCTCAAAAGCCTCGACACGACTCAGATGTTGACGAGAACCACTCAAGAGGTACGTTCTGCGCATGTGCGTGAGCAACTTTCTCTATAACATAAAGAAATACGAGAGCACTAATTCGTCTGTCTCCTAGTGACGTCACATTGTATCGATATCAGGGCCAGTGCTTCAGAATGGGGCATATATGGTAATTGGTCTGTGGCTACCAATCCATGTTCCCTTCATCATAGGTTTTGTCTCACCTTCTTCCCATTCCTCCTTCCGGGCATAAGGTGTTGAACTCTGGGCACGTCATTGCCACCTACCACTACAGTAACGCAGGAAGTGACGTCAGCAGTTGTAGGCACGTGGGAGATGGCTATGTGGGGTGAATCACACAGACTAGGTTCCTAGTCTGTGGTAAGTTAATATTGCCCCCAGAGGCCCCCTAGCAGGCTAAGTGTCACAGATCTACAGATGGTACCATATGGTCACACATCCCTGCAGGATTACACCCTGCCAGCTAGACCAGCTCCTAGTCTATGATTTCATTGATTTATGCATTTCTCTGTTCTGGTCTCTATCATTTGCTTAATGTCTAGGTGTTAGTTCGTGCGGCTAATGATAGATGGCACCAAGGGTGTTCACACTTGTCAGTCAGAATCAAGAAACTGAAAACATCTCACTGTGGGCCAACTGGTGAGCAATTTATAAACCAAATCAGGGTAGGCACAGTTTAGAGTTGGTAAAGTTTCCATACGAAATATAGAGAGGTAAAGTAATTTATTGACTAGGCTATCTGCCAGCCTGAGCCCAGCAACACCACCTGGTGAGGTAAATGTAAACTAACCCGACCTGTCTGACCACCATAGGTGCCTTCTGAGGGAGATATGCGGATAGGAAATATTTGAGGACATTCACAATATGCTTGTTAAATTGGATTTTTTTTCTAGATCCGTCAATGATCTGTAATAACTGTGAAGTACATATTGCTAGTAGTAGTACTATTTTTTCTACTACTACTACTACTACTTCTACTACTACTACTACTACTACTACTACTACTACTAATGATCCTCGTACTTCGTATACTACTACTACTACTACTACTACTACTACTACTACT
>OZ012695.1:2054991-2057491 GCA_963942565.1 Maea johnstoni | reverse complement strand
AATAAAGGCCCGCCTGAATATATACATACTTCTTTTACTTGCACAGGGACATAGCGTGTGTTTGATAACCGGCAAACACACACACACAACCCTGTAGTTCTGATTTGTGAGGTCGTTTCCCATGTTTCCCATTATGAACCGACTTTTTGAGCATGTTTTGAGCTGATATTACCCTAACCCTAATGAGACTAAAAACAAGAATGATATTTGTAAAAACCTCGTGAGATCGATCTCACATTACGCACCCATGCTTCAGTGACCACTATCATTTTAATTTTGGAGGTGATCTTACAACTCAGGTGTGCATGCCCATACCTATCAATCTATCTATAAATATACATATACATATATCTATCTATCTAGATATATAGATAGATATATTGGAGGGTCTCAGGTCAGTGGTAACCAAAGTGCAGGGAATGCTAGCCTAAGGAAACAAGTAACAAGTGTTACCTCCGAGCTCCATTTTCTCTGGAACCCCCAATACCCAACGGTAGGATTTCAAATTCCTCTCGGATCCCACACAATATATAATCTACACATTCGCTCCTTCATCTTTTTTATAACCTTGTCTAGAAAAATGCATATGTGAGGGCACACCTGATGTCTCAATGGAGCTCTGCACGCACGTGTCATTATGTTTCATGTAGGTGTGTCAGTTGTTGGGATGATTTCCACTAACCAGGTTACCTCCTTTCATGATGCAAATATATTCTGATCAAACAGATGTGAGCTGTCAAAAGTCAGCATGAGAGTCGACTGTGCTCTCCTTGTGCTGGGTAACAATGAGATAACACAATGCTCTTAGTGGATTAGTAGATAATCAGGTGGATTCTAGATTCTGAAGTGGCGAACATATTTCCGTCTCTACGTGTGTATATCTTTATACATATATACGTACAGCACATAGCTTTACAAAATATATATATATACATATATATATATATATATATATATATATATATATATATATATATATATATATATATATATATATATATATATATATATATATTATATATATAATATATATATATATATATATATATATATATATATACATATATATATATATATACATATATATATATACATATATATATATATATATATATATATATATATATATATATATATATATATATATATATATATATATATATATATATATATATATACATATATGTATGTATGTATGTATATATGTATATATATATATATACTAGTATATATATATATATATATATATATATATATATATATATATATATATATATATATATATATATATATATATATATATATATATACTAGAGATGTGTGACAAGTAATTGATGCCAAACTAAACTGTTATTTCCTAGTGTAAACTTTACCCAATACTTCTGAAACTTTAAGTCGTGTAAATAATGATATTGAAATTTGATATTTCCACTACTAAAAAAAGTGAAATGTTTTAAAACGGTTGCCATGGCAACAATAATTTGACAAAAACGGTTGCCATGGTAACAAGCGTATGTGCTCCAATTCTTTAATTTGATGATTTTTTATGATTAGTGGGTTCAACAGATACTTTTCTCAAAATTCCATACATATTGACAAATGAATGGATTAGATAGAGACAGAAGACTGAATAGGGTTGAAGTTTCTACTTTACATTCAATTCAAGTGAAATACAGAATGAATGAAGAAGTTGCAATACTTACAGTTTTCTATATCTGAATGCGACATAAATGAATTTCTTTTGAATGACTTTTCCAATGTTTATGAAACTTTGAGGATTCTAAAAGATGATAATGAAGTTTAACATGTTATCAAGAAATAGCATAAAGCGTTCTGAAACGGTTGCCATGGCAACAAAAAAAATCAAAAGCGGTTGCCATGGCAACATGCATGTGTGCTTCAATTCCTGACTTAATGGGCGGTTTCTCATCAGTTGTATCACTATGTCCTTTTAAAATTCATACATATTGACAAAGGAATGGATAAGTTAGAGACTGAAGACGGAATAGGATTCAACTATAAAATGTTTAATAAACTACATGTATAATATGTTTATTAAAAGTGAAATATGCAGAATGACTTAATGTTCACAGCAGTTATCATGCTAAGTTGACATTCGCAGCATTGCATCAAGGATATTTCTTTGGGCTTTAAGAGCAGTGTGAATTTTCACTTACGCTCTAGGGACCCATGTCAAGGGTCTAAATGCTGTATAAACTTAAATATGGCAGCAGAAAAGGCCATATCTTTATTTGAATGTATCAATGAATACCATCCTCCATTCACCAGGATCACATTCTTGAGAGCATTGTGTATTATCAATTACGCTCTTGGGGCCCATGTCAAGGGTCAAAATGCAGTATAAACTTCCCAGGGCAGCAGAAAAGGCCATATGTTTATTGAAATGTATTAATAAATACCATCCTCCATTCACCAGGATCACATTCTTGAGAGCAATGTGTATTATCAATTACTAGTACGCTCTAGAGGCCCATGTCAA
>OZ012695.1:2030421-2054791 GCA_963942565.1 Maea johnstoni | reverse complement strand
GCTCTATAAAAGGTATATCCACTGTATTTTATTAATGTATATCTGTGCTGTATGGTATATGTGGGCTTAGCATAGTAGCATGAACACCCTAGACACATATAAACAAGCAATAAAGACTTCCAAGCGTACCCATTACATGGGACTAAGGAGAGTTTATATAGGAAAGCCCAGCAAATCCCATGGTAGAAATGGCAGATTCCAGCTCAAGCTGCTGACGGAGAGGACATTATTATCCCCTAAACCAGCGCTTGACATTTAATACATCGAAACAGCACATCTGTACGAAATTCCCCTGGGAAAACAATTTATTAACTTGACATTTGATTGCTCATTTGACAAGACAATTTGTTGCTGATTAGCGCAATTTAAAAACACACAAAGAACAAATGGTTCGGGGAATATATCAATATCATTTTGAAACATTTTCATTAGAGGTGGTTTGTGGGCAGACTTAAATTTCAACAAGAAATCTTCAAAGGTGATTTCATTAGGAAAATAAAAATTGAAAAATAAAGTATGTGCTAGGATATATTTTTAGATGATATCACTAAAGGACTAAAGGTTTTAGAAGGTGGTTTGAAAACAAGTTTTATATACAGTATGTATGTGTATGTATGTTTGTGTGTATGTATGCATGAATGTATGTATGTGTGAATGAACGTATGTATGTGTATGTGTGTTTGTATGTGTATGTGTGTTTGTATGAATGTGTGTTTGTATGTATGTATGTATGTATGAATATATATATATATATATATAATATATATATATATATATATATATATATATATATATATATATATATATATATATATATATATATATATTCATACATACATACATACAAACACACATTCATATTAACACACATACACATACATACGTTCATTCACACATACATACATTCATGCATACATACACACAAACATACACACATACATACATACATAAATACATACATACATACATACATATGTATATATATATATATATATATATATATATATATATATATATATATATATATATATATATATATATATATATATATATATATATATACATACACACATACATATCGATGTAGATGTAACCGATTCTCCATCGTGTACGTATTCTTTTCTTGGGTTAATCCTGTGACATTTTGACCTTTTCGCGATTATCGTGTGTCAATTGGTATTCGGATCAAATCTACCCACCACCCCCTGAGACGAATGAAATGAAATGTCATATTATCACTTCATAATTGCCTTTTAAATATGTATGAAAAGTTGTTATTTCTATTTGATGAAGCCGTTTAATTGTTTGACTGGTGATTGCTAATTAAGATTTTATAAGGTGATAAAACGCATGGACTAATTGAAAATAATAAACATGATTCAGCCAATTTGGCTAAACAGGTGACAATAGGCAAATTCTAAAAATCCAACAATACTAGTATATCATGTATACACGGTTTTAATTTAGGTTACTAGGTCAATTTCTAGGTAAACAAGAGCCGAAGACGAAGCTCATCCGATTTCTCAATTTTGACATTGTTTCAAAAAATAAATCTAAAAGGAATGGTCATACAATTTGAACTTGGCAAATAATGGAAAAACTGTGACACCCTTCCCTCCGTATAAATATATTATCCATAATTATAAAGTGTGATAGTCCCCGGTCCGTAATGGTTGATAGAAGCTCCGTTTGAAAGCATTATGCAGGTTTTTTCCTGTTTTTCACGCAAAGATTTTACCCTGCTAGGAGGTTACATGTTGAGTGATCCTTAATGTGTTCCACGTCCAAATACCCTTCAGACAATGTAATATTGGTACGGGCTAAATAGTCACATACGTGTAGAATAGGGGAGACTGAGTCAACAAAATTTACCCCCACAAGCCACCTTAAAGATTTTACCATTTGAGGCGTCGAAAAGGATATTAATATAAATTTGCTTTAATATTACAAGTCACCCCTGAGTATCCGTAGATTTGATTCACGGCGGAAAGTAAGTGACAACTTCTCGTATGGAAGAGGGAAATCAAAACTAATTTGTATGACATTACCCAAGTACTTATTTATTTCTTTTCAATCAAAGTCTGGAAAATCAGATCAAATCCAGAGAAGGCATTCGCTTTTCGCTTCAAGATTGCTTATTCAACCGTTGAAGCAATTCAATTATCTAGGTCAAAGGGAAGACGCCTGTTTGTTGAACACATAAAGAAAAGACAAACTCCCGGGACAAACTCTTAACGTCAAAAGGTCGCTTGATGTGAAAGTGTTTACCGATCAAAAATAATACACTTAGAAATCAAACGACGAACCACCTACGTAGATTTCATGGGTCTGCCCTGATGGTCGAGTGGTTCAAGGACATGCCATTGACTATTCGTTGTCTCTCGCTACTGCCAGGTTTTAAATCCCGGCTGGGGCGTGTAGTAAAGTTGCCAGTGACTTGGGGTTAGGCGGTGGTTTTCAGCGAGTACTCTGATTTCCTCCACAGCTTACAACTAGCTAAGCACGACGTAACCTTACAGGGCTAAAAAAGGGACGAAAATTGAAATCCCACATATATTTTACGGTCCGAATGTACCGGAGTATTGTATCGTATATTTATTGACTGAATGTAATATACAAAATCATACGGTAAACAAATTGTATTTTTAAATATACAAACAAGAGTGCCTCTCTAGTCGGGTAGTCTACGGTATAACAAACCGATTCCGGCTGTCTTTCGTCATTCCCTAATGCCCTATGCCACATATATAGCCATATATGTGAGACATGTACCAATGTCCAACGATAAGATGTTATCCCATCGGGTAAGATGAAAATTTGCATGTGAGAAGGTTGCCAGTGACTTGTGGTTAGACAGTGTTTTTTTCAGATTCTCCGATGGGTGCCCTCCACCACTAACAACTGGCTAGTCACGAATTATTAGCCACAGTATGGCATAAGATATGATGAAAAACGAAATTCCATTGATACTTTCTGTAAGTTTAATAACTTTCCCTGTTTACTCAGTTTTAAAAGAAGTTCTCCGAATCTAGAACGATGTTCTCTATATCTAGAACTTTGTGATTTAGATCTGGTAGCATGAGAAAGTGGGAGGGATCATGCAGGGTTTTAATGTAAAATTTTTAACCCTTCCAATGCTAAAGCTACTTTCGTCAAAAAGCGCAAGGACGCAACGATTTTTGAAAACCATCTAAACCCTGTCATATTGGTCAGTTGACTACCCACATGCCTGGGTTTCGGTCATTTTCAAGCTTTTATGCATCATTTTGTATTGGCAAGATTAGCCACCAGCAGCATAATGGGTAAGGATAAACTATAGACAATTGCAGCGTTAACAATACGATAAAGTATATCATCGTGTTCTGCCATAATGTTATTACTAATGTTGTTTGTTCTATGGCCATAACGCAGACCCTTAGTAGTAATAAAGTATTTTTCTCCGTTCAGCTTTCTTTGAAAGGCGAAAACATGCCATCTTTTTCATTTAATCTTCCCGTGGAGTCTACTGTCACGTGACAATATTTGCGAGGTGTAATGTTTGACGCTTGCATGGACAGTGTCGACATTCCATGCCTGCACTCAATGCGCGACCGGCCCAGGCATTATACACGCCCGCATGCCCGATTTTCCTGGACATGGATGCATGAACGACCACAAAACTGAATGTAGCTTTGCTTTGCAAGCTTTGTCGGTCACTGATGTGCTTGGCCTATATTTTGAAATGTTATCCATGATTTTTTTACAATCAGATACTGTCAGACGTCTGGTCGACTGGTACAGGAATTCAATTTTAGAAATTATGTGACCTAATGGCTCAGGAAGATGCAGAGCACATTATCATGATGTGTGAGTATACCAATATACAAATATGACATCCCTGTGGGGTGGCTAACATACTTTTCTACCTCCGTGCTGACCATGCTGGGATGTCATGTTTTTTTGGCCATCTCTCTAAACTAATCAGAATACAGTATCTTCAAGTGAGGTATAATAATATGCATAGAGAGAGTGTGTACCAGGGAAGGAGAAATAAACCCCAGGCGACTGATTCACGTATTTTAGAAAGAACAGATAATTTAATGAAATGGTTACTTGGTGGTAAACACACTGATATAGACTTTAATGCGATGGTACAATTCTGGCTAATAGCAAGAAAGTGGATGAACATTAACCCGTTAACACCCAGTGCGGCCGAAAGCAGCCGGGCAATTTTGAGTAAATCTTTAGATGAAAGCAGAGCTTGGAAAACATTTGATGCAGAAATATTAATCAGAACTTTACCAACAACTCTCCTTCAACTATTTGTAAAATTTTTCTTATTTCTTAGTTATCATCAAAAGTATCATAGATGCAGACGACAATATCTTTAGAAGCTTGTACTAAAGCATTAATGGGTTAAGTACATTGCAATTATAAAGCAGAGATGTGATTACACTTTATTTACGTAAGGACTGCTTGTACGAGGACTGCCATCAGAGATTAAACATATAATCATGAGTGACGAAAACTAATAAACATAGACTGATATTTAGACGTGAGTAAACCTAACAAAATTGCCATTCTAGTTATCATTAACAAGTTATAGTTTTTGTTATTACATTATTACGTTATATTTTTTCGATAATCGTTCAGGTACACACAGACACTACATATATATATATATATATATATATATATATATATATATATATATATATATATATATATATATATATATATATATATATATATATATATATATATATATATATTCATACATACCAACAGTAAATCCTGTTCATTTACAAAATTACAACATCAACAGGTAAACCGGATGTCGGTTCTTTGTGGCTGAGACAATGTCAAGTAAACAGGACATAGTTATTACATCCTGAGATGAGAGATGAGAGCAGACACCAACTAGTGTATATCTAGTATAGTGCCAACTCGTCCCCCATGGCATATCATTAATAGTTCTGATTCATTCTCCGTAACCCATCTAATAACGTCATTATATTGTGATTAAAACTGGCAGGTGTGACGCTCTGTCCTGCGTCACTCCTCCCATGGGTACTGTAATAGTATCAATGTGTAACAGGTCACTGCTAATTTTAATATGCTGATCAGATGTCATCATGATCGGTGAATCAAGATTCAGAAAAGTATATTAACACACACAAACACACATAAATATATATATATATATATATATATATATATATATATATATATATATATATATATATATATATATATATATATACCATTTTGAGATTCCTGTTTTATTTTCAGGGCATAAGTCGAAAAGATACATATATTCGGGATATTGGAAAACACCTCTTGCCAAGCCAAACAGATGTCTACTTTTGAACCAGAGACATAATTTCTGGTCTTACAGATTCCTTTTATCAAAATATAGTAACTATTTCTTGTCAAACGGATTTTATTTTTGGAGACATTGACAGTTATTTCTAGCCATGTGCAATTGTTTTTTTTGTCTGTTGCCAGGTATTATGGATTGAAATTGTGTGCTGTCAAATGGTCGAAATACAAAACCTGATAATATGAAAGCCATAGAAAATGTCTGCATTGTCATCTTGTCAACGGATCAGTGGTACATGTATGAAACCCAACCTGATTTGCCCTTTGTAGTTATAAAATATATAATTGTCACTTATAAAATGCTTTTTCCATTAAAATGTTCAAAAGCGCTGAACAGTCATAGAATAAAATGCGACGTGTTGCAAGGGAAGTTAAAACATAGAAAATGTCTGCATTGTCATCTTGTCAACAGATCAGTGGTACATCTATAAAACCTAACCTAGGGTGCCCTTTGTAGTTATAAAATATAAAATTGTCACTTATAAAACGCTATTATCATTAAAATGTTCAAAAGCGCTGAACTGTCATAGGAAAAAATAATACTAATGCAAGGAAAGTTAAAACTCATTTTGTTAAGACTGTTAAAAGTTCTCTGTGAAAAGCCTTCCGGAACAAATGGGTTTTAAGGTTCTTTTTAAAAGTCTGAACTGATGGAGGAGCTTTGATGTGTGATGGCAGCTGATTCCTAAGGCGTGGTGCATAGTTTGAAAAGGCTCGATCTCCCCTCTTGGTCAGTCTAGTTTTGGGCTCAACTAGTAAGCCATTATCACCCGATCTGAGGGTGTTGGTTGGTTCATATATGCCCAAGAGCTCAGATACGTATTCAGGAGCCAATCCATTTAAAGCCTTGAACACCATGAGTAGGATCTTAAAGTCAATTCTGAATTTCACAGGAAGACAGTGCAGATGTTCCAGCACTGGAGTGATGTGTTCGTGCCACTTGTTTCTGGTGACTATCCTGGCAGCATGATTTTGCAGTTTTGCCATTGTGTCTTGTTGTATGCCTGATAGAAGGGCATTACAGTAATCGATTCTGGATATAACCAGGTTTTGCATTACTTATCTTGTAGCACCCGCAGTAAGTAATTTCCTAACATTGCCAATGTTTCTCAAATGAATGCTAGCCTTTTTCACAACACTGTTTACGTGGGAAACCAGTTTGCCATCTAATTGTTTGAAATGACTCTGGGATAAAGCAAACAGTTATAAAGTAGTATTATGTTCGGATCTGATAAGTCTTGGTGGGATATTTTCAATTTTCAAAGTACTACTGATATATATATATATATATATATATATATATATATATATATATATATATATATATATTCTTTGATATTCATTAATCTAACCTTATTAACAGTTATAACTGTGAACCTGTGGCATGTTTAATCTATACAGAAACAGGATATTCACTAGCTTTACCTCCTTACACGGATCCAAATAATGAAAATCACACACATCTGTTACTTTATCATCTCATTTTTCTTCAACCCCTTTGCAATTAATCTATTTGCAATTTTCTCAAAGAAAAAACACTTTCAAACTCATATATAGTCCAGATTTATACATATCATTTTACTTTCTTCTGTAGCGAACCGTTTCCTTAAAATCATCTACAATGTTATACGATACTGGTTTTAGCTCTGATGGGTATATATAGAAGGATTAACTTTCCTGCATTTGAACAGGGTGATTAATTCGACATAGAAGAACAACTGAAAAGTTGAATTCGTGGTTTATACAATTTATCATATGTTGACTTCAATATGTTCAAATTTCACAATTTGGAGCCAGAGTAACTTTGCAGACATCATAGGCACCACAATAAAGTGCATCTTATTACACAGGAAATCAAGTTATATATATATGGTTTTGAAAGTATAGTGTAACCGATAATGAGACTCTCTCTCTCTCTCTCTCTCTCTCTCTCTCTCTCTCTATATATATATATATATATATATATATATACATATATACATATAGTGGAAATCCTTCTATTGTTGACACCCTCACTGCTTTTGGTCCCAAACATGTTCCCTCTTATTCAGCATATAATGCAGCCCTTCTATCATGGACACCCCGCTCATGTGGACGCTTTTTCGACCCCAAATCTACTTTCTAACTCCACCTAAGTCGACACTCACTTTCATTGCAGATTTAATAATTCCTGATTTCCAAAATGCTTCTTACCTTTTAACTAGTGTTGTGATGAACACGAACACTGTATCAGGTGCATTATGGTAGTAGAGATTAGCACCATCTGCATTATGCACATTTTGACCAATCAGGTGTCAGGAAGGTATTTACTGTGAACTCTGTTCGGTGACACACAGACAATTTGAATATTCTGGAGGGAAAGGAGAAGAGGTCTTAGACTGGACAAAGAGAGAGCAACTTTGACAACGGATGAATCATAGCAATGTCAACCTTATATATGGTGTTCACTATAACTGGTGAGGTCGACAGCATCATAGCCTAGCTAATAGCCCTCAATGTGATCGAATTCGTTATATTTAAATAGTTTAAGTCAATGCTCATGCCTACATTGTGACAGGTAGTCTATTATTTTATTTCATACAATTTCCACCCTGAGGGGAATTGTTTATATGGTAAAATTTTCAACTGACCAGTCTAGCATATCACAGTGCTAGCAATCCATAAGGAATGCCATTTTGAAAATTAGGCCAACGAGGCAGGCTAGGAGGTAAAATTGTCATTAGTGGTACATGTACCAGTAAAAGAGAAGACTCACTTTGCCTTACTTAAAATCTCATGAAAAATGAAATATAGGCATTTACCCATAGAATTAATTCAGAAGATAAAACACCTCTGCAGCGTGTCGTAAATCAAGTACAGGTGCCATAACCCCTAAATATCTACGTTTCACATTCTCTTAACTGTCCACTCAGAGGGACTAAATCTTATTAACTGCGGCTTGAGAAGAAACAGACCGCTTTACTTGAAAATGTCCTGTTTTATTTGATATGAAGGTGAATATTTTATTCCAGTTCGATTCAGTGGTCTGGTAAGTGAGTTATTCTGCTAACCTTGCGATTCGTCCATATGCTTCTAAACGTATCCTACCCTCATAAAGGATTAGAACCTCAATTGGTCTCAATTACAAAATAAAGCACTATATATATATATATATATATATATATATATATATATATATATATATATATATATATATATATATATATATATGTATAAAAATAGATATAAGTATATATATATACATATATACATATATATATATATATATATATATATATATATATATATATATATATATATATATATATATATTGAGATTTTAGGCTTTAGACATAGATATATTATTGAGAAACCCACTCAGTGTAGTAGATAACGGAAGATGGTAGTCATCAAGATCTGGATGACTTCGGTTGGATATCAGGCCGGATTCCACTTTCCAACAGGGAGTAACTAACCCTCTTGCTGCTAGGACAATGTATGGTACTATATGGGCACTAGCTACACTATAGCACGTCATGAGAAAGATACGACTGAAAGGCTGATGTGCCATGTTCTTTAAGTGCTGCTTCCGCAATAAAATAAACATCCGGCCATATAAAATTTAGATTGCTAGCACAATCAGAACCCCCTCAATCGCCACATGTATTTTTATAATTTATAACCACCATTTTGTGCCGAAAATCATCAACTCAACACCAGAAATACAGTTTAGAACTGTGGCGGCCATTTTAGATAATCGCGTATGACTTGGATTTTTTTTGCATCAAGTTATGTTATGAAGCCATTTCCCATCGAAATAAACAACCTTATTTTTTAAAATTACAAATGGTGTTTACTTACCTTCATATCTACCAGAAAATGTTTTCTTTTCTCTGTTATACCATGTGTGAGATCGATTTCTGAGACCTCAATTCAACATGGTTTGGACATATTCTTCGCGAGTTTACGCTCGTTCAATTCATTTGTCCATGAGCCGTAAAATCATGTAACCCTTACTAAATTAATTGACAACAGAGAATCGGTGGCGAAAATAAATAATGAATTTATATTACCAAAACAAGCTGATTCTCAGCTTTCTGAAAATGTTTATTTTATAGATATCCAGCCTGTGGGATATCTGTTGTCAGTGAATGAAGTGAAATTATCGCTCGACGGCGCGACCGCTTCGCGGCCGCCATTTTGAAATCGTATATTTGACACCGTCTGCAGAGTACACTTCATCCACTTCGATCGATAAATAGATGGTCAAAACTTAAAAATAACTTAAAGATATATTGATATTTTTGTTCCTGCACATCTAATTGACTTAGTTGGTAAATAAAAGTAAACAAAAAAGCGAAAGAATAAAGGATATAGATCGCTGAGAACAACGGCCGCATTCGTAAAATAGTATTCGGTTCGTTTTTGCCGTGGTCGCGCACTTGTCATATCAATCATGAGATCGATTTGTTCAATGTATGTTAGTATTTCTTTAATAGGATAACTTTACTTTCCATTTCCATATTAAAATAATACTGTGTGAACAGGTGGGAACATTGTCTGACCTACTCAGTTTTAATTTTGAAAAAATTCGGCGTATTTATCGTATACGGCCAACCGGAAGTTGATGAGCCGTACACGACAATGGCGAGCATGGAGATATCGCTATTTGTCGTATTTACTCGCCAACCGCTACAGAGACAACGTAGCGTAGGGCGGTTGAGATCGCCCACCGCAGCGAGGAGGCTAATACTACATACATACGTACACACATATAACCATACGTAAATACATATATATATATATATATATATATATATATATATATATATATATATATATATATATATATATATATATATATATATATATATATATATATATATATATATATATATATACATTTCATCGCAATATTCAAACCCTTTAATGGAGCTGCATTTAAGTGTGCTCATGACTTATCTAGATCATTTACAAAGAAGTGGGATCCGAATGTATATAACTATCGGAGTATAAGGTTACAAACGTGTTCACAGCTGTTGCTGCAAACAGTACATAAACGAACACGACTCGTTCCATTTGTCAGCTTGTCACTGTTTAAGGTCCTGGCTGTTGGTCGATCCGCATGTTTAATCTATTTAATCTCACTTATCCTTGAAATGGATCAGAATTGCAGGGCGATTCAATTAGGAGTTGGAAAAAAGGAATTTGCCCCAAGCGATAAACCGAATTCGCATGTAATTAGTGTCACGTGATTTACGAGGGCTACAGGACTTTCTAAGGTTGCTTAAGCCCCAATGCATTTCAAGAATGGAAAGTTAACTCAAGATTTATGTTCATTTTAGCTTTGGAGTGAATTTCTGACACAAAACACCACATCTAAATACAATAGGCCTACCACTAAACTAGAGTGTACACACGTGGGTCGGACAAGGCAAAACGTCTCTAATAGACCAGTTTGGGTAATAAACTCCTGCCATTTAAAGCTCATTGAATGTTCTGTGAGCAGAAATAATAGAATGATACTCTGGTCCTTTTTTGACACTGCCCAGATAATATCAGATATGAGTGAAGAAGAGGAGGAGAATGATGATGATGATGATGAAGAGAACAGAAGACGAAGAAAGATGAGGAAGAAGATGAAGAGAGAAATAATCTGAAGATGATGTAGGTGAAGATGAATAGGAAGGGTAAGGAGAAGAGGAAGAAGGATAAAAAAGAAGAGAAGAAGAAAGGTGGAAGACGAAGAAGAAGAAGCAGAGGAAAAAATATAAAAAGAAGAATTCAGAGGAAAAAGAAAGAAAGAATTAGAAGAAAACGTAGAAGTAGGCAAAGAAGGAGGCGTGAAAAGATGATAATTATACTGATGATGTAGGCTTCCAGCTGTGAGAGCAATTAGACAATTTGCACTTTTCCACTTCCGAATATTAGAAGCCTCTGTCTTTTTGTAAAGATACTACACTTTTCTTCCTAAAACAATGCGCATTCACGCCAATATGCTTTTTTTTAATTCTCTGTAAAAGACTTTTTTTATTTTCATCTTAATTCACTCTGTATCATCATATATTCTTGCAATGAGAATCTTGTACAGATGATGTGTCATTATGTATACAAGCATTACTAGTATGCCTGGGAATGTCACGGGGGAGGCCGGCGTGACCTGTGCGCTGTTATTCCAACAGTAGCTGTCTCTCAGAGGTGGTGTGAAGAAAAGGGCAGAAAGAATAAGTGTTTGTCTTTGCAAAGTATTCGCTAGAGCCCACCTGTGCTATACATCACAATCCATAAGTTCACCGCCTAGGGTGCCCACTTTCTATCTAGGGACAGAAGGGCAATCGTTGAAATACTGCGACTAAGATACATACGTGCGTTCAGCAATGAATTTCGTTTTATCGCCGTATATATATATATATATATATATATATATATATATATATATATATATATATATATATATATATATATATATATATATATATATATATATATATATATATATATATATGTATACACATGTATATATATACATATGTATATACTAGTGTATATATATATATATATATATATATATATATATATATATATATATATATATATATATATATATATATATATATATATATATATAAATATATATATATATATATATATATGTATATATATATATGTATATATATATATATATATATATATATATATATATAGAGAGAGAGAGAGAGAGAGAGAGAGAGAGAGAGAGAGAGAGAGAGAGAGAGAGAGAGAGAGAGAGAGAGAGAGAGAGAGAGATTCGCTAGAGCCCACCTGTGCTATACATCACAATCCATAAGTTCACCGCCTAGGGTGCCCACTTTCTATCTAGGGACAGAAGGGCAATCGTTGAAATACTGCGACTAGAATACACATGTGCACTGGGCTCATGTAACTTAAATCTAATTTAATTTGATTTATTTTTGTAGGTGTTTTGCTCTGATGTTCGCTGAGCCTGAGGTGTCTACTGTATTGTTCCTGTAAATATTTTCTCGTAAACATATAAGTGGTTTCTGGATGCGTAATTTTTTTGTATTTTGTGCTTTTTTGTGCTGTGCTGAAATTATTTGTATTTGTACCTTTCGTCTCGGAAGAGGCAGCCTATAAAATACAATACAATACACTAAGGGTAGAAATGTAAATGTAAATGTAATCTTTATTTTAAGTCGGTATATCAATTACAAGAAACACGAGCTACTAAGGCTCTTGGCCGACTGGACCGACGGCTTACAGTGCCCTCCGAAGCACTGGAAAGCAGCAAGGAAATAAGTTTTCTTTTTATGCGCCCCCACCGGGAATCGAACCCGGGTTGTCTGCGCCTAAGGCAAGCGTGCTAACCACTTGACCAACGCAACTTTAGAGCGAATGAATTTCGTTTTATCGTCACTTTTTCCTACCAGTTTGTAACTAATTCGTGACATGACGGTTGTAAACGATGCTAACACGTTTCCCCTGAGTGGGTAGGCTATAATGGTAGCACGTTTATGTTGTACGCGTTTTTGCCTTAATGCGACACCACACAACACCGATTGAATATATCAGTGTGGTTCTGTACACCTCTTGTAAGGGTTTTCCCCCTTATGGGTGATTTTGTTTCTATAATGGATAATCACCATTATACGAGATAATACGAATGTAACAGAGGTCCTCCAGGGTGGCTAGCGCAGTTCCTTTGTTTTCCCCTACGTGGGATATAAGGTACAGGCAGCCCCCTTAAGCGCAGAACCCTATGGATTTCAGTTATTTTCTGTCATTTTTGTCTCAGGTGAGAAACCAGGTCGGGTTCTTTTCTTTGCTTTAAATGTTTTTCCCATTTGGGACCTATTAAGTCATAAAGCTTTTCCCCTGCGTGGGATTGGTGGCAGACCCACACGGGCTGTCTTTCTTTATTTTTTCTCACTCATTATATTTGTATATGTAATTTCATATCTACTGATGTGGTCAATAAACAATACAATACGATGGAGGAAACTGGGATGCCAGGTAAAAACTACCAGCCTTCAAGTCACTGGTAACTTTCTTACATGCCTTTTCTCCAGTATTAATTTTTAAAGATGTCCTTTACGTAAATAAACATACTACTAATCAACATAAAAAATCATCAAAGACTCAAGTTTTCATATTCTTCCCTAGATCTACCGTATTGTATTGTAGTGTATTGTATTGTACCTGTATTGAACAAATCACATGGGATTCGAAAGTACAACATCAAAAACTTATTGAAAGTATTAGTTTGGTGACTTATGACTCTCACCAAAAGGCAAGTGTATATAGTCGATAGTCGATACATACATACATACCAACATACTACTAATCAACATATAAAGTTAAAAACTCCCTTAAAACTTTCAATTTGTCATACTCATCTCTAGATATACCGTATTGAAACTACTAGTTAAGTGACTCATTACTCACAAAAGACGAGTGCTTTCTTTTTTCTTGGCCTCATTTGAAAACACATGAAAGGGATGGTGGGAGAAAAATCCTTATAAACTCTAGATCTCTAGATCTACCAAATTGAAACTACTAGTTAAGTGACTCATTACTTTCATCAAATACGAGTGCTTTCTTTTTTCATGGCCTCATTTGATGCCACATGACAGGTACGGTGTGAGAAAAATTCTTAAAAACTCAATTTTCCATATTCATCTCTAGATCTACCGTATCGAAACTAATAGTTAAGTGACTCATTACTCAAGAGTGCTTTCTTTTTTTTCTTGGCCTCATTTGATGCCACATGACAGGGACGGTGGGAGAGAGTGTTTGGGAAATAACAGAAGACACTGTGTGCGGGGGTGGAATGCAATGATCTGGAAGACGATTTGATGATTCGAACATGTGTGTGAAACTCCTCAGCAATTCCTCAGCCCAAAATACAATGTACGTCACGTGACAATGGTATTCTATGGGAGAATCTCAAACCTGAAAGATGCAGTACAGACATGTAATTCCTGCACTAGTCGACCGTACGTCTGACAGTGCCTGGTTTTACCGCCCA
Source organism: Maea johnstoni (assembly GCA_963942565.1). Classification (NCBI taxonomy): domain Eukaryota; kingdom Metazoa; phylum Annelida; class Polychaeta; order Spionida; family Magelonidae; genus Maea; species Maea johnstoni. Next base: position 2,040,426 of record OZ012695.1, on the reverse strand, counting down.
AAATACAATATACGTCACATGACACCGGTATTCTATTGGAGAATTACAGACCAGTGCAGACATTCAATTCCTGCACTAGTTGACCGGATGCCTGACAGTTCTTTGTATTACAAGCACCCATGGATAACATGTCAATAATATAAGCCAAGTAAATCAATGACCCACGTAGCATGTGACTCAAAGCAACGTTTAATTGTGAGGTTATCCATACATTCGTGTCCAGGAAACTGGGTGGCAATCGGACGTACGGTCGAGTATTATGCCGGGACTGCCCACTCTTTTAGTACAAGACTTAAATGTTGCCGCTGTACATTGTAACTAATAAATACTGGAAAACCACCTTTACGCTCGACCATTTTTGTATTGTATTTCTTTATATTCTATTAGTACATGTTGGAAACTTATTCTACAATGAATCACACACGTTTATTTTTAGAAGCCTTAACTCACCATAGATAACTAGCCCACTATCAATAAACTGTTATTGTTCTTACACGTGCAAAATATGAAAAAAGTACATCCACGCTGTAAAGCCGAAAGCCGTGAATGCATTTAAAACAGATTAATGAGCATTAACACATGCCATTTTATCCACCATTGCGGTTGATGTTTTATAATATTGCTTGATAATAGCTTGATTTTTATTGGTGTTATTCGAGGCATTTTTAGATCGATAATTTGATATGATTAAACATAATATGTGAACAGTTTCTAAATGTGAAAACCTTCTATGAACAAATTAGACATGACTCAATGGCGCAGTGCCTTGATTGCCGACTGGAATTTGAAATTTCGTTCTTTATGTCACTTTTTCTGCCATATTACGATTAATTTGTGACTACCCAGTTGTAACTGATGGAGGAAACCCCAGTGCCCGGCGAGAACAACTGCGTAACTCTAACCATGTTTAGGGTCCAGACTTCGATCTTACACCAAAGCTAGTAAGGTTCGATTCATTCATAGACAAGGGCACCAAAACCTTCAGTTCTCACACTTTATCGTCTCGCGCCTAAGTATACGGAGAAAATACTTTAAAGAGTTTCATATACATTTCATATCACAGGGGGCAAACCCTTTAAGAAGTAAAAGAAATACAAAATTTCTTTAAAACAGTTGTTTGCAATCGTAGGAAACCCATGCGAACACTTTCACCCGGGGGAGATTTTTTCATATGTCAGGGGTCTAACTATACATAGAAATACTTTATCTTAACATTTTAATGAAGTGTATATTTGCAATGGCTGCAGAATCACGAAACACGACCAGGTATATCGATACATCTTCACATTGATATCACGTTAGATAGATAAAGTTGATATACGTTTCAACCCTGTATGCTTTTTTCTTCACCCTTCTAATGCTGAAGCTACGTTCGTCCAAGGACGCAACGATATTTGAAAAACATCTAAACCCTGCCATGAGGACATTCATTTGGAAGCTCTCGCTGAGTACTCTCAGATGAGTACCCATGTGTCAGGGTTTCGGTCATTTCTCAGGTTTTTCTATCATTTTGTGTTGGCCAAATTAGTCACCAGTAGCATACGGGTTAGCGCCAGCGTAACTGCGGATGATTTTGACGCGTGTTATTTTGTGATTATTTTGGCAACTGGTGGGGCGATGGCAGGTTGCAGTAAAACATGTGTGTGGCCCAGTGACTTGTAAAAAAGACATCTGGATCATATACACTATCTAAACAGACCTTGATAAGAACTGCCGAAACCAATCCATCTGGCGGGATGGTGGGAGGATCGGGGTTAGCGAACGCATATCTACATATAGGAAATGTTTTATATATCTTGAAATTTCCCCACGTACTTTCTAAAAGAGATATTTGATTTGAGATCATTATCATGCCATAGCTTTCGTTTATTTGTATCAACTTTCCATATAAACCTATAGGAGTCCCCTACTCTCTTGAAAAAAACAAAAAGGAATAACAAACAAATAAACAAATATTTCTAGTAATTATATATATATATATATATATATATATATATATATATATATATATATATATATATATATATATATATATATATATATATATATATATATATATATATATATATATATATATATATATATATATATATATATATATATATATATATATATATATATAAATGCATCAAACTACATAAACACAAACGGACATATGCCTTCATATATCCATACCATCGATTTAGGCGTTCATTTAAAGTATTACATGGTCATTTTGTCAATGCCCTGTAGTGCCAGTTCGTAAATCCAGAAAGCTGTTTGTCACGGTTGAATAACTCGTACATTTCAACTTAATCTGCTCTATTGAATTCATTTATGGCACTATGCCATTGAACGCATAGAATCAAAACACCCATCTAGAGTCTGGGACATAGACTACCATGCTGATAGTCGGAAAGATATAGACCTTGGAATAATCATGGTATGATGTTCACATTTTGAATTCTGCTCGAGTCAAGTGATAAAGTTGCCAGTGACTGGGTGATTTTCCGCAGGAAGTCAGGATTGCTAAAGTATTTGCAACATTTTTGTCACGATTTAGTATTTGATTGCTATAAATATGACGATAGATGAAATTCAAAACACACATCCATGATATTTTAAACTTTATGCATAAATATATATATATATATATATATATATATATATATATATATATATATATATATATATATATATATATATATATACATATATACATACATACATACATACATACATACATACATACATACATACATACATACATATATATATATGTGTGTGTGTGCGTGTGTGTGTGTATTCAAACTTGATATCCAAACTTGATATATGTGTGATGTATCTTTAGCACTAGGGCAGGAGAGAGAAGCTATTTTATCATCAACAATATGGTACTGTCATATTGACACCGACTCTACACAAACTTTATATTCCCTGCAGGTAAAATGACAATCTTGTTAATTAATAGAGTGATTATCTACAATGTAGATAACGCGACAGCAATATTCGTATTTGTAAAAACACAAAGTACTCTACGTAATACGCTTGCAACAAGATAATATCCATCGCGGAAAGAGGGATATGAAATATCTTAATTAGAATATATCTAATGTAGAGTAATTGAAAATAGAGATACTGAAATATTTTCTTTTCTATTTGCTACCACCAATTTTTAGTTAACATATTGCTTGCCGTTATTCTAGTTACCATGATATTAAGAATTGAGAATTACTTGATTACCTGTGGTTCAAATACAATACGATGATGAATATGTACTTTAAGATGCAATACAAATCATCTCTTTGAGATTATTTTTCTAAAAGTCGAGTAATTGAAAGAAAAGAACACCTTCTAACAAATCTTTATGACAAATTACTTGCGCTACGGATTTTCCATGGTTTAATGATATAATAAATTGGGTCATATTCGGCGATTATATTAAGTTTAAAGTGACATTAATACAAAGGCACCAGATGTGTCTTGCTTTACACCGAAAAAGTTGCCTTTTAATACCAAAACAGACCATTACAGGTGCCCAAGACAGATATCCTACAGGTGTGCCGTATAATTGGTATTTTCTTTACAGGCATTTTATTTTCGCTATTTTCGCGCTCCCCGTGATAGCGCCAAAATCCTTCAAAGAATCCAACATCCTTCAAATGGAATTGAATTGAATTGAATGTTTATTGACTGTGACTCAACGTCACAGAAATAATACAATTACAGCTTCATTGTAAATATAACATGTAATACATTGTAAATGTCCTTGTAAATAAATATCCTACTAATATATGGTTTAATTTGAGAGCTTTGCGCAAATTTAAAGTATCGCAAATACCCTCTAGCAGGGCTGTAAAGCAAGGTTTTTAGCACTCCAAATTAAAGCCGTTTACAGTATTGTATTCCTGGTCATTCTAAAATGAGGAGGCTTCATTGCTGCTTAGTTACAGCATGCGTTACACCATATAATAATGAAACATAATACATAGTTTCGTCGCATGCAGGACGTCATTTAGTTCTTTCATCATTGAATATGTAAAATGATGTGACGTGATGTTTACATAATGCATTAGATAACCAAAGATAGCTTAAGGTGACCAATCTCGTGAATGAACGAATTTTGTATAATACATAGATGAAAGACATTGGGTTTGTGATGTGACTATTTACAAACACGATACCATATAAGGTATTGCATAAAATGAAGTAATATGGTTACCCACGTAAATATATGGCATGAAAACTTCATAAATCACTAAGTGTAAAAGGTGGACAATACGGTATTGTATAAAATAAGGTATACATGGTTACCCACGTTAACACGAAGAATGAAATCTTCATAAGCCACTCAGTGTAAAAGGTGGACAATATGGTATTGCATGAAATGAGGTACATATGGTTAATCACATAAATATATAGAATGAAATCTTCATAAATCACTAAGTGTAAAAGGTGGACAATAGGGTATTGCATGAAATAAGGTTCATATGGTCACCCACGTAAATATATAGAAATGATGCTTAGTAAATCACGGAGATTAAAAGGTGGATATAACGCAATTGTGCAAAAAGAAGTGACCGCAGCCGAGAAGATTTTGACAAAGGTGTTACTGTTATTCTCTTAATCTACCAATGAAAAGATAAAGGATAATCGAAAAAATGCATTTGACAAAAAATATTGCAGGAGATCAAAACAGAATGAAATGTCTATTCACTATATTCAACCAGCAGTAAAACTCAAAGATCTCTATTCATCTGTTATCTAATAGCTTTTGCATGGTTTTATAAATTGCTTGAGTTAGAGAAATGGGAATAGATTGAATCGAATCTAAAATCAACCAATCTAAAACAGTCATGGCAATTACTAGTAATCAAATTGAAAATACACATGTAAATGTAAGCCCCAAGTTCGACATCTTTAACCTGTGGTGAATCACACAGTTTGCAGCGATATATCAAGAGAAAGGAATTTTGCTTTGTAGCATGTGCTTATTTAAGTATTATCAGATGTGTGTGTGTGCTCACATGAATGTGCTTTTAATACACATTTGCCATAAACGTGTGAAACTATTACCTATTCGACAACAATATAATTGCACAGTGAAACAAGCTAAATGCTATTTAATTTAACTTTTAGTTTCAAGTATCTCAGTGACATCCCCATCCTCCTCATGTTTATGTTATAATGTCTATTACAATGTCTAATCATTTAGATGATTAACCCAGTAATGCTGAATAATTAACTTTGAGTTGTCGTCTGGATATTTGATACTTTTGAAAAAGAACTAGATATTAAGAGTAATTTTACAAAATATTTGAAGGAGAGGTGTTGGTAATATTCTGGTAAACATTTATCCTTCAAATATTTTTCAAATTACGCTTTTGGTTGAAAGATATCATAAAATTTGTCAGACTGTTTTTGGCTGCAATGAGCATTAATGGGTAAGATCCTACCGTGATGAAGTTGAGTTAAGAAAGACTAAATCTCCGATGAAATACATTTATGAAGGTATGAGAAGTTATATAACTTACCCACTGAAAGTCCAATTTGATATGATGTATGTTTACTTCATTTTTATCCATATGCATAACATCATCGTGTTCAAAACTTTCTACCAAGTAAATGTCCTAAAATTGTTCTGTTGATGAGTGTTAACCATTCCAATGCTGAGGCTACTTTCGTCCTAAGCACACGGATGGAGAGATTTTAATAACCATCCTATACTTGCCATGTTAGTATTCATTGGATAGCTCTCGCTGCGCACTCTCATATGTATACCAATGTGCCAGGGTTTCAGTCATTTTCAGAGCGTTTTTATTGCATCATTTTGTAGTGGCAAAATTAGCCGCCAGCAGCATAAGTGTAAAGTATGGGTATCTAACGATATGTATTGTCTGCTAATTCTTTTAGCGTGGATACTGTAAGTGCCATTAATTCACGTATACCAATATGCGTTGATGAGAAAGGATAATATGCCATATCATAATATGAATTAATGGCATCATGATTGTGCGATGCATATTTCCCTAGCTTCACATCAAGTATGCACTATTGTGAATTATCGAATGCGTTTAGGACGTTACTCCGATATTTGACAAAGCTGTAAAACGCTTTCTCATTCCATTCTAAAAACGTTTTAGAGTTACATATATATTTTAATAATACTGCATATATGGTGACATTCACATGTATAATACTACTAGATACAATAAAAATATGTATCGGTATAATACTCCAACTAAGAAGGTAATATAAATTAAACGCAAGAGAGGTGGTTCCCTTAACTCTATAACGTTGATTGTTTAGGAATAGTTTGTAAATGTAGGGTCATTCCGAGATTTTACATAGATTAAAGCCTAGCTTATATCGTTTTCCTCGTAATCAGACCAACTGTGATTGTCTAGGCTATCACGGAGCTTTTAAGAGATCCCATATCACAGGATTTCACATGGGCTTGCAAATAAAAAGAACCTTTTTTGTTTTTTTTCTCTTCATTAAATTTTTCCGAAATTTGGTCATTTAAAACGTGCATTTTGCATATCAATTGTAAAAGGATTTGCTCAAAACGTTTTATATTAATACACTGTATCAATTAGAGTGTTGCAATGGAAAGGTAATCCATTTTTCCAATTTGACTTTGTTCAAAAATTGTGTAATCTAGAAGTTGAAAAATGCAGTTTTTACTCATTCTCAACAAAAATCCAAAAGGAATGGTAATAAAATTTGGACGCAGCAAAATTGCGAAAAGATGTGCTTTTCTCTTCTCACTAGTTATCCCTCTTCAACATATATGATTATTTTCGATCTTCGGTCCACAATTGTAGATATGTTTTTGCTCACAGCGGTCAAAAGCATCCTCACATTTTTGATTATATTTTGCAGGCAAAAGCAAAGTAAGGAAATAGTAAATGAAGAAATGTCAATCATTCTCAATTTCAAAGTAATAGTCAAAAGTATCATAGATCCAGACGACAATTTTCGACGGAACTTTTTAAGTATTAATGGGTAAAAAAGATACACTATGTATGTCCTGTTTAATGTTTTACACAATAACTTTTGCATACTGCTAGGAGGGTACCTTTGTGACCCTTAGTGTATCCTTGACCTGAAAAACCTTTCAGGCAATATCTAATTTGTTTGGCTGAATTGCCAAATAAACGCTGGTCAGAGGATAAATTGAATAAAAAAGTAATCCCACAAGCTACCTTAATAAAAATGAAGAGGAGACCCAAAATGAAATTGGAAGTATATTGGGCTCTGCTTACCAATGAAAATAAGTAATCTGTTATATTATGCATTTGCACCTAGGTAACCATCATTAAAACTGACCCGTATATCAAAATAACATCGTTTAAGCTTTTAACCTGTACGTATATATTATGTTCTAAGTTAAATAAATTCAGTTTCTTTTCTGTTTGTGAATTTGTGTGTATTTTTATGTGTCGTGTATTTATACCCTGATTTATAACAAATTTATAATTGCATGTTTCATATATGGTCAATAAACGTTACAATTACAAAAAAACTGTCCCATATGCAAAGTAGGATCGCCTTAAAACGTATGGGTGATTTAAATCGAATGAGTCTATTAAGAAATAAAAACATCTGCTCTGCAACGAATAAAACAATAAAAATAATATGATAAAAAGTTTATAATTAGCAATATGTTGTTCTTGAATGTTTTTAAATAGGACATTTGATTCAGATTGGTCCTGTGGTTTGTGCTTAGTATATCAACCCTGGTTAAGAGCTCTCTTATATAACCATATAAAACTCTATAAAAGCGATAAAACATTTTGTTTATTCAAATATAACTCAATATCTTTTCTAAAATTACGATTGGTTCTGTAGTTCCGTGCTTGGTGTAACATCCACAATAGAAACCCGTACGGTCATGACATATGCATAACTGTAACAACGCTAAAACAAATACAATTGCAATTAATGATAAATCCATAATATATGTTTTTAAAAAGGTAAAGAAATATCAAGGAAAAAACTTACTTTTCTCGATCGTAGTACGTCCAAAGATTCTCCCAACAGTAGCGCTCTCTCTCCCTCTTTTCTGTTGTTTTGTTACCGATGCTGCGACGGGCAAATGTTCCCAAACAATCTTCACTGAGGGTTTTATGGTAATTTGCAAGTTGCGCAGAGGCGTTCGACAAGCGGGGGCTGGCACCCAATAGAAAAATATTAGTCACGGAAGAAAATGATTTCCAGTTCAACAGCGAATGATATTCAACTCGCCCTTCGCGTATAATGTAACGAAATTAAATGAGGAATTTGTAAATGTAGTAGTATATCCTTCGGATGAAGTTTCAGCAACCTTAAAGTTTAGTGTACTACTGGTCGTAATGTTGAGAACAAAGTGGTTCTCTGCCTTCGCTTCGCTCCAACCTGTTGCTCTTCGGTGCCCGACTCCGCTTGCCACTCAAGACGCCCAGCAGATATAATTCAAGAGGACGATTCGTGACGTCACAACATTGCAGACGAACCCACATTCCGCGCGTCCAGTGTGTGGGAGTCGGCTGCTGATTGCTGACACCGCTGCGCGTCGATTTCACAAATCTGAAATACCTGTGACGAAATCATGCGCTGGTGAATGTCCTAAGGAAGAACTCCGCAAGACATCAATGTTTTATTATTTCTCTACTTGTTTATGTTCGAGCCCAGCTGCTTGTTTCGCAACTGGACAAGCTTTATTTGGATAGTAAAGAGAATACTAATGGACTATTTCGCTTGTCCAGTTCTTATCAGTGCTATTTCCTGCAAGCGTATCAGCCCAGGGTTAATTGTGTTTGATCACACGAACACACTCGTCTATCCTATCCCCTATTCCGTCAGAGAGGGCAGCAGAAATTAATGCTCGTCACTTTTTCCGACACTATGCTATATCATGTAGATCTAATGGCCAATGGTAGAGGGAAAATGGAAAAAAAATCATTGCCTTACCCTGAATTTACGGTTGGCGCCAAAAGTAGGCTGACGATTTTGATGATATCTTTCAAGAGAAAGCAACGTTGGGAAATAATTTGCTGGAGAAATGTAATTCAGAACATTTGCAATAACTCTCCTTCAAATGTTTTGTAAAGTATTTCTTTATTTCCAAGTTATTGCCAAAAGTATCAAGGATCCAGACGACAATTTCTGGAGGAACTTCTAAGTACGGTACTCCTAACGATGCTGACCACTGTGAAGTTATCGTTTATTAGGGATTGTCCAGGAGCCTTAAAGGACAATTCCACCCTGAATAAAACATAGGCCCAAATAGTTTCTTAGGGTATCCTCTACTTAAACCCAAGTTCCACTGCCAACCTTCATACGAATAGTCATAAGAATAAAGAAATTCATCAATTCTAGTCCGAATGTTTGCATTATACTATATGATATTATTGTTATGTCAATCTTGAGCAGTGAGGTTGATCATGACATGTGATGCCATTGGACTCTGGGCAGACTGGAACCACTATGGAAATAAGTTTCTAACTTTTAGTGTATATATCCTGTGTCTAGTTAGAAATCTATTGCATAGCAGTTAATGACACTCCAACTAGTCACCTTTATATGTTATTTTTTATATGCCAAATGCTATGTAATACACATCGTACTAGACCGAATAAAATCAAATCAAATCAAATAATACAAGAGGCTGTTCAAACACATCCTAACATACAAGAAATCTAGGCACTGGGAACGGCGTAGCGAGTACCCGGCAAAAACACCACTTAACCCCAAGTCACTGGCAACTGCCTCACATGACCCGGTCGGGCTTCGACTCCAGGCAGTGGTGAGGGTTAGCTAGTAGTATGTTGCAAACGTTAGATCACTAGGCCATGAGGACAGGCTCACTTTTCTCAAATATAATAATGCATAGAGCGAATATAACAAGTGTATAACACGACTGTAACGGTACTTCTTCCTATTTGAATGAATAATGTATAATCTAGTTGGAGAAGACTAATGAATAAGAACATATTTATTTTGATGCATATTTGTATGCATGTGCATTAACTGTATTGGGAA
>OZ012695.1:2009785-2024785 GCA_963942565.1 Maea johnstoni | reverse complement strand
CACGCCACGGGACGGACTGCTCAAAGCAGAGCTAAACAACTAATCAAAACAGAGATCGACTATTCGTTCTGTAATGAATGTAAATACTCCCTAAGCATATGGAAATGGGCAACACAGCCTTGCTTGTATTAGGCGGATATTAGAGTATCATGACCCTAGGTGTTTGGTAATAAACTATGTAGGTGTGGGGTCACCTACTGCTAAGTCAGTGCAGTGCTTTTACATGCAAAATCTGTACTTAATACCCTGACTGTGACAATTCATCAGAATTATTCTGTGATGAATGACAAATCAAGGCCTTTTCGTGTCCATTGCTTTTCGCCCATAGTGATATATTAATTACCTCTGAAATAGGTATTGAATTTTCCTACAGTGCGAGGGTGTAGAAAAGTCGTCAAACAATACTATGTGGTATCAAGTTACAAATGACAACGCCTTTTGTAGGTATACACATAATATTTAATGCAAAACCATTCTTTTAATTACGTTGTCATTTTAAATCAAATCTGTTCATTGTATGTATGTATGTATGTAAGTATATATGTATGTATGTATTTATGTATGCATGTATGTATGTATGTATGTATGTATGTATGTATGTATGTATGTATGCATGCATGCATGTATGTATGTATGTATGTATGTATGTATGTATGTATGTATGTATGTATGTATGTATGAACAAAAAATAGTACAAATATATCAAAACTTCATTTGGGGGTCAAACACCTCAAAATCTAGATGTGAATTTTTAGATAACCTTGCAGAGTATGGAGACCTATTTTATCTCAACCTCTCAATTAGACCATGGGCTACTGGGGTAAACCCTCCCCCCCCCTAGGGAATTTTCGGGACCTATATTTTTAGAAACCTAGGTGCCTGAGCTGCCAGAATCAGGTTGTCTAAGATCTGGCCAGTGGTGGGTGTGGCCGGTAGGCCCTGTCAAAGTCTGCTACCTCAGCCTCGGACTGTGAAAAATCACAAAATACTAAATCTATCACAGAATCAATTATAAGAACCCTAGCTACACCAAATTGTGTATGACAATTCTAAATACCACTGGCAGAATTGTTGTAAAGACATTTGGGTTATGTGCGATAATTTTGGAGAAAATCAATGTTTTTGATGGAAAAACGTCGCTTTTTTGCAGTTTTTTTGAAAGTTTTCACAAACTTTAAGTTTTTAGTAGTCAAATGAGTACAAAACCACCCCATATTATATACCTAAATTACAAGCAACCTCTTATCTGCATAATAAAACAAAGATGAGCTCCATTGGTTGTTCGAGCGTGATTTATACAGGACTTTCTTTTCCCCTACCCCTATGTTGAAAAAATAACCGAAAAATAGCATAAAATACTAAAAAATATTTTTTAAAATCCAAGATGTTCCTTTAACACATGTTTGGTACTGGAAATAGTTTGAAAATGACAAAGACTGATTGGCTGAAAAAAATGGATTGCCCAGTTGCCCGGGACAACCAAATTTTACCAAAATTTGCTAAAAATCCAGTTTTAGGCTAGAAATCAGAGTTTGAATAACAATATGACTACTGAAAAGGTGTTTAAAGCTATATGTGAGACTGTAGGTGTTCTATAGTTGATAATAGTCATAGCTGGATACTTATCAATTGTTTTATTTCAGTTCAACCCTATTTAGAAGGTAATCTGGAAGGCCAAAGGTCTCAAAATGTAGTTATACTACAATAATTGAAGTAAGTCAATGCCGGTGTGTTGTTTTAACATAGTCAGAAGATCAGGATAGACTGCTGTTGGGCCTTAACCTACTGGGGCTTATCAACCTGGTAGCCCAGTTGCCTGGGACTATTGAATTTTACCAAAATCTGCTTTAAATCTAAATTAAAGTGTTAGAAGTCAAGTAATTTTGAGAAAGTGACCCTATGTACAATATCAGACCTCTTTTGTGACATGATGCTGTTTTCCTGTTGTTTGCATTCTTCTTGTTTAATGATTTTGACCACTGGACATATGTGATGGAGCCCCATCCATTATCAGAAGGAAAGCATAGGACAGTTTTGTGCCATAAATCGTAACTGTAACTCACAAAGACCAACACACATTGTTGACAGGGAACATTCAAACCATAATACCTGATTATCAAACACACCCAAAAGTTCCTCCAATATGCCTGAATGGGCACAAAAATGGACACCTGTATCCCCAGCTCCCCCTCCTATACTAGTTATTTGAGGTGAACAAACAGCCTTTAGGTTGGCATGAAGCATTCAAACTACATTGTCTGAATATCAAGCTTTATCAGAAGTTGACCTCAACACATATCCTATCCCTTCTCTGTTTTCCTCAACCCTGAGAGGTGTGATACCTACATATCTATTCCAATCTACTACCAACAGCCTAAAAGCTGCGTACATGTACCTCAAGAGTCATTCAAACCATTATCCATGTCCCTGATCAGCTGGGTACCTTTATCTCATCTGAGCCATTGAGTGGAACCCTTAAAAGTAAGTGTCATTAGCTCATCCCTGCTATACCTGATAGTATGGTTTTCAGGTAACAAGCCTATTAAGCTTGAGGGTATAAGGTAGGATGATATACAACTACAAAGCCTATTGTTGTATAGGGTAGTAGCAAGGATAAGATGTCCTAAATGAACTACTTTAGCTATGAGATATAGTTACCTAGCTATTAATGTTATGATGTGAGATATAATTACTTATCCTGTATGGCTTGAGGGTAATAGCTGGTATGGGAATCAAGTATGTAATATATGAAGATTTAGGGTAATAGATTGATGAGGTAAATGTGCTCATCTGTTATCCTGGGTGGGGGGGGGGGGGGATTATTGCTGGTAAGGGAAACAGGTATCTTACATTTTAGGGCTAGGACAATAGCCAGAATTGGGCATAGATACCCAGCCAACTAAGGTTAAGTAATAGTTCTATCTGGTATAAGGTGGGATGGAGGTATCCAAACTCTTGAGGCTGAGAGCAGTTAGCAGTTACAGCTGGTATGAGATACTCATATATAACCTTAGTAAAGGAATTGGGATAATAGCAGGGAGGGGATATAGATGTAAGACGTACAGGCTCCTGATTAACTTATTAGGATTTAGGGTAATTGCTGAGTAGAAATGGGTAAGGATTCAGATACCCAATCCATGGTACCCGGTCTACCAAGGTCTTGGGCAGTAGTTAGGATGAGATACAGGATCAAACAGGATAGGTATCAGGTTAAGAGTTTAGGGTAGTAGGATAAGACAGTTAGCCAGCCTATAGGGTAATAGGATGATATACTGCTATGGTGACTCACGCAAATAGCCCAGATGAGATGCAGGTACCCAGTCTACAGATATTTAGAGGCAATGGTTGGAATGGCATATAGTATTACCAAGCCCATAAAGGATCAGGGTAATGGATGGCATGGAATACTGGTATCATACATATTAGGAATATGGATGATATGTGGAATAAGAAACAGGTAGCCAAGCTATAGGAGCTCAGGATTATAGATTCATAGCTATGATGAGTGTTTAGTAGGGCCGATGGTGGTGGCATGGAAGAGATACATGTACCCAGCCTGTACAGGGTAATAGCTAAGATGAGGTATTGCTTCTCACCTGGCAGGAATCTGGTCAATTGCTGGTATGATACAGGTACCAAGCTGGATATGGATCAGGGTAATAATTTGGATAAGATATATGTACTCAGCTGATAGGAGATGAGGGAAGTAGTTGGGATCGGATCTTTCTGCCAACTAACTACTAGCTGTTTGTTTACCACAAATAGCCAGTATGATGGGGGGGGGGGGGTGGGGGGGGGGGTGGAGGCTGGATAGAGGTGTCCGTCGTTGTGCCCATTCAGGCATATTGGAGGAAATATTGTGTGTGTTTGATAATCAGTACTATGGTGTAAATTGTCCCTGTCAATAATGTGTCAATAACCCTAAATGTGTGTATATATATATATATATATATATATATATATATATATATATATATATATATATATATATATATATATATATATTATATATATATATATATAAATATATATATATATATATATATATATATTATATATAGATATATATATATATAATATATATATATATATACATATACATCATACTTGATTCTCTTACCAGCTATTACCCTCAAGCCTTACAGGGTAGGTAACTATATCTCATACCATAACACTAATAGCTAGGTAACTGTGTCTCATTGCTAAATTAGCTCATTTAGGATATCTAATCCTCGCTACTACCCTATACAACAATAGGCTTTGTAGTTGTATACCATCCTACCTTATAGCCTCAAAATCAAGAGATTTGGTACCTGAAACCCATACCAGCAGGTATAGCAGGGATGAGGTAATGATAATTACTTTTTAGGATTCCGGTCAATGGCTAGGATGAGATAAAGGTACCAAGCTGATTAGGGATATGGATAATGTTTCGAATGAGGCATATGTACCCAGCTTTTAAGGATTGGTGGTATTAGATTGGATTATATACAGGTATCACACCTCTTAGTAGGGTTAACCCTGGAAAAGAGAGAAGGGATATAGATACAGTAGGTATCCATCTTTATGCTTCTTAGGAGGGTTGCGTTGAGTTCAATTTTTGGTACAGCTTGATATTCAGACAATGCAGTTTGAATGCTTCACGCCAACCTAAAGGCTGTTTGTTCACCTCAAATAGCTAGTATGGGGGGTAGGAGGGGGGATACAGGTGTCCATTGTTGTCTATTCAGGCATATTAGAGGAACTATTGAGTGTGTTTGATAATCAGGTATTATGGTTTGAATGCTCCCTGTCAACAATTTGTGTTGGTCTTAATGTGAGTTACAGTTACGATTTATGACACAAAACTGTCCTATGGGGCACAAAAATGTCCTATGCTTTCCTTCTGATAATGGATGGGGCTCCCTCACATATGTCCAGTGGTCAAAATCATTAAACAAGAAGAATGCAAACAACAGGAAAACAGCATCATGTCACAAAAGAGGTCTGATATTGCACAATAGGGTCACTTTCTCAAAATTACTTGACTTCTAACACTTTAATTTAGATTTAAAGCAGATTTTGGTAAAATTCAATAGTCCCAGGCAACTGGGCTACCAGGTTGATAAGCCCCAGTAGGTTAAGGCCCAACAGCAGTCTATCCTGATCTTCTGACTATGTTAAAACCACACACCGGCATTGACTTACTTCAATTATTGTAGTATAACTACATTTTGAGACCTATGGCCTTCCAGATTACCTTCTAAATAGGGTTGAACTGAAATAAAACAATTGATAAGTATCCAGCTATGACTATTTTCAACTATAGAACACCTACAGTCTCACATAATAGCTTTAAACACCTTTTCAGTAGTCATATTGTTATTCAAACTCTGATTTCTAGCCTAAAACTGGATTTTTAGCAAATTTTTGGTAAAATTTGGTTGTCCCGGGCAACTGGGCAATCCATTTTTTCAGCCCAATCAGTCTTTGTCATTTTCAAACTATTTCCAGTACCAAACATGTGTTAAAGGAACATCTTGATTTAAAAAAATATTTTTTAGTATTTTATGCTATTTTTCGGTTATTTTTTCAACATAGGGGTAGGGGAAAAGAAAGTCCTGTAAAATCACGCTCGAACAACCAATGGAGCTCATCTTTGTTTTATTATGCAGATAAGAGGTTGCTTGTAATTTAGGTATATAATATGGGGTGGTTTTGTACTCATTCGACTACTAAAAACTTAAAGTTTGTGAAAACTTTCAAAAAAACTGCAAAAAAGTGACGTTTTTCCATCAAAAACACTGATTTTCTCCAAAATTATCGCACATAACCCAATTGTCTCTTTACAATAATTCTGCCAGTGGTATTTAGAATTGTCATACACAATTTGGTGTAGCTAGGGTTCTTATAATTGATTCTGTGATAGATTTAGTATTTTGTGATTTTTCACAGGTCCGAGGCTGAGGTAGCAGACTTTGATAGGGCATACCAGCCACACCCACCACTGGCCAGATCTTAGACTATGATTCTGGCAGCTCAGGCACCTAGGTTTCTAAAAATATAGGTCCCGAAAATTCCCTAGGGGGGGGGGGGGAGGGTTTACCCCAGTAGCCCATGGTCTAAATATTGATATAGCTCTCAGGACACCATGAATCAGAAGAACTTTAAAAGATGAAGAAGGTTGGAGTATCCCCTCCCCCATTATTCTAAGATTCGCAAAGTTTATTTTGGTAATATATTCTAACATAATATAGATGGAAAATGCAGTAATGCTTTTTGAAAAGATGTTAAGATAAGACCTTAATGCTAATATCTTACAAAACAAAATATGTAATTATCTGCAAAATACAATGTGAAAGACCTCAAATTCTATATGTTACACCACAAAATATGTAATTATTTTTGAAATATAAGGGGAAAGACCTTAATGCCAATATGTCATAACACAAAATATGTAATTATTTTTGAAATATAAGGGGAAAGACCTTAATGCCAATATGTCATAACACAAAATATGTAATTATTTTTGAAATATAATGTGAAGGCATTAGGTATGTTAATATTTTGTTCATGAGTGGATCTTTTATGTCTTTGGAACACCTGTTCCAAGAAAAAGATGTAAAATGCAACTTCCTAGAATTTGAATTAATTAAACGATAATTCATATACATAGTCATATTTATGAGAAAATCTGTCCGATTTCACCTATTATGCTATACAAGATAACTTCGAATATATACGAACATATATATATATATATATATATATATATATATATATATATATATATATATATATATATATATATATATATATATATATATATATATATATATATATATATATATATATATATATATATATATATATATGTATATATATATATATATATATATATATATATATATATATATATATATATATATATATATACACACACATATATATATATATATATATATATATATATATATATATATATATATATATATATATATATATATATATATATATATATATATACATACATAGCATTTGGAGTATGGAATGCAGTATCAAAACGGCAAAAACAATCAAGCGCAGTACATGTGCATCTCAAATATTAAGTCAAACGAACTAGAATTAGCCTCAACAGAATGATGCTTTTGGCATTTCAGCCGATTGTACAGAAGTACCACTTATAGTAAACTCGAGTGACGTCTTAGCTCAAGAAACCGTGCATGTTCCTTTGTTCTTGCTCGTTCTATTTGAAAGACTGCGACACGGTCTACCTATTTGTCCAGGTAAGGTAAACATCATTAGTACGTCACAAACTGGAAACTATTTTCTTCAATTAGAACAACGCCTTCACACTCTCTCACGCACGGCATTGTGGGATAATTGGCTATACAGTGTAACTCAGTCAATCTCAACTAGACTGTTCAGAGATGCATACACATGCACGAAACGGTTCATTTTCACACCTATTTTTTCTTTATGGTATAATGTTACATCACACCCATTACATTGTCAACAAAACTCTTAAAGTTGAGAGTTATTGTATTCAAGTGTCTGTATGATCGATAATTCAAATATGGTGGCTTTCCTCATTACTTGTATTGCTACGAGTACCTGTTCGTACCTGTCAACTCGTATGATCACATTGTTTAGTTGCTTTTCTAATTGTTTGCTGTTGGTGCAGTGGTGAGCGAATTCACAATTTAATGATGCTAGGAAAAATCAATGTGATGGTTAAAAAACTATTCGGAACATCTGCATTAAAGTATAATCTTTGCGGTCAGTCACCTGTTATAGGAAATATCTCATTTAGTAGTAACATTTTTGATTTTTTCTGTATGGTAATTGTTAATTTATCAATTAGTTCTTGGAATATTATGAAGTAAGTACAATTCTGTTCAGGTCTAAGAATCTAGAATGAAAAGAATATATATATATATATATAATGCATTTTCATGTGCATCCTCTTCTTCGCAGTATTAGCCTGAACTTCCGTTAAAAACATGTCAATTTAATACGGTCATAATATGCTATACATAGTGTATGGCAGTACGATGCCTTCCACCAATCACTAGCCCGTTACATGCCCGTTTAACGGGCATGTAACACCTAGTCCGTGTATATAACGGACTGGTAACCGGCATGGTATTAGCCTGCTACCGACCCATACAGGATCGTTAACTTATACCTGTGTACTAGCCCAAAGTCACTGGTAACTTTCTTTCACGCCTCGAGTGAGGTATGTATCCTCTGCCTCTGCTGTGATTAGACATTAAGCGGGCAGTCGGCGTGTATTACATTAGACAACTGTACCATGGAGGTCATCCCTCTATAGTGAGAGCTTTTTTGTATCAAAACGAAACGCTCAAATTCCCTGGTGCAATGGGGTATTACAACCTTTTAGCTTTAGACATCTCCGGCCGTAACATAGTTAAATGATACACATTGTTATATCAACATTTACCGCCTGCTCAGCTGTAATTCTCGATTCTGATTGGCCTATAGGTGTCAGACATGTGGCCGTTCACACTATGTAGATATTATATGAAACGTCTGAATTTAATACCACACGTCATAATCGATATCACGTGGTAGCTAGTAGAGTGATGTATTTGGTGGTTTTAACAAGCCAGGAAGAGCAGGTGATAAGTTCGTTACACTCTTTTTGAAATTGCGGTCCGCCCCTCTATCCACCCTCAGTCATCCGTATCCTTCTCGGCTCCACCTCCTGGGACATCGAGGCCTTTCAAACTGGGCGTAACTAATAACAGTTCTCATAGTGTTTTGCCCAGTGGAAACCATCAACTTCCACACCTTTTGGACAATTTTAACCCATTAATGCTCACAGGGTCCAAAACCGGCCTGACAATATCGATGAAATCTTTCAGGATTTAGCACAATTGGCAAAATATTTGAAGGAGAAATGATCATCATAACATAAC
The DNA here is from genome assembly GCA_963942565.1 of Maea johnstoni. Lineage (NCBI taxonomy): Eukaryota > Metazoa > Annelida > Polychaeta > Spionida > Magelonidae > Maea > Maea johnstoni. Next base: position 2,015,864 of record OZ012695.1, on the reverse strand, counting down.
CAACAACTCTCCTTGAATATTTTGTAAAATCTTTCTCAATTCAAAAGTTATTGTCAATAGTATCATCAATCCAGACGACAATTTCTGGATAAACTCTTAAGTATTAATGGGTTAAATTGAAACAGAGCTTAAAATTCGAGAGGGTCAATAAGCACAATTTACTCCTTATTGATAAATAAATCTTCACGAATTTAAATTTTCCTACATTTCTTGAACTAAATGCAATCGTTAGATCTTTAAACATAAATTTAGGATCAATTTAGAGATTGTGCCCTCGACTATAGTACTATTGGGAAGAGTATACTATTTGTAACCTTGAGGATTACTCCTACGAGATGGCACTTGACATAACTCTCGGTAGTGGGTGTTTGACAACATTGAATGAACTACCCCCATTAAATTATTATTCGAAAAAACAAACCCGAATAGTTATTTTTAATATGTACAAGTATATATCTTTGATTGTTATATGTATTTTCACTATGTATTGTTTATATGATAATAAACGAGTAATTGGTTATTCATAATTCTTCAAAAACTTATTTGGATCTAGAGTGGGAACGTAAACCTGACTCCTCATATCGAATGATATATAAATACTATTGGTATAGGGATTGTCAAACCAACCAAGAAGAACAGCATTGAATTTCTTATATTTCTTATAATTTCTTATATCACTATTGAAATGCATCTGAATAAACAATCAAAAAAAAGAAGAACTTCCAGTCAAATATTTCTGACAAAATATTTCAATGTGTGTCAGATCACGTATTTGCTCCAGATGTGCAAGGGTTAATACAGCAGTAATAATGTTTATGCTCTCTTGGGAATCTGTAAATATTGTCTATCATCAAAGAGTCGAATTACCTCAATAGTCCTTGTTCTTTTTGTGAGGACACAGACAAGTCAAGGGATTTATTTCATATCCTGAGAGCGTAAGTAGAAACCCAACCCTGTAGAATAAACCTCTCAATATTGACATAAGCAGGTCAGTAAATGTAAACATGGCTGTATGTCCTAAATTGTCCTTATATATTTCAGTACTTGCCGAGTGCATTGGACGGTGTTTTGATTGACATGGTTTTGAAAGATTTAGCCATCCTTATTTAATCGTGGCTCAGGCATATCAATAGGGATTTTAAAATACATATATATATATATGTATATATATATATATATATATATATATATATATATATATATATATATATATATATATATATATATATATATATATATATATATATATATATATATATATATATATATATATATATATATATATATACATGTATATATATATGGCGTGAACATTAGATAGCGCCCTGAATAGCGTGATCTAGTTATAGCGGTGGGAGAACCCCACTGTTTATTTTTACCCACATACAATTGCAGTTAGTCGGGCTCACTAGGGATCAGAGGTCAAGTACCTGACCGCCGTCCCTTGCAAGATTGTGAAGGCAGTGGTTAATGGCTGCATGCAGTATCCATGGGCCCCCCATGAATAGGCTTTTGTTCTGCCCTTCAATATGTATTTTGGGCAATTTAATAAAGACGGGATCTTAAAATAGCGCTTATGGGCAGAGCGCTATTATCGCTATATTATTGTTCCCGCTATACTTAGGTGATTTACAGTATATATATATATATATATATATATATATATATATATATATATATATATATATATATATATATATATATATATATATATATATATATATATATATATATATATATATATATACATATAAAGATTGATAGATAGATGGAGAGAGAGAGAGAGAGAGAGAGAGAGAGAGAGAGAGAGAGAGAGAGAGAGAGAGAGAGAGAGAGAGAGAGAGAGATGAAATGTTATGCCTTGCGTAAAATAGTTTCAGTGACTTTTATAAATCAAAGTAGCACGATGTTGGTATCAGAATACCAATTGCCATAATTGATGTGGGCACAGAATGACCATCATACTTGCAATGAAATCAGTGATTTTCCGTATTGGTCACGTCAATGATTCCAATAATCTGATCATAATGGAATGTCTATCATTTCTAAAAGGGATATAGGCGTATCGGCTACCTGGGCTCAGCTGCTAAAGCTTTGCAATTAATAACATTCGTTTTGATAATGATAACCTATGATATAAGACTGACAGTGCCTCCTGATGCCTAACCACAAAGATGAAAGGAATCCTTAACAATCACAAATGTCATTTGCAAAATAAACTGAGTAGGGGTAAATGTGATAGTGTTAATCCACAGAGGTCTTGGCCCTCACGATGCTATTGCCTTTTTTGGTAATAGAAGAGTTATCTTTTCATTTTTGATTTTAGGTCAGTGAAATGTAGCTTATACCATCTAGGCTAAAGAGTTCAAAACTTTTAAAGGATGGGATACATCAGTAATGTTTTTCTTATCGCTACCTCTTATACAATACAGGTAAAATGTGAGGACTATCACTAGTAGGACGTAGTACGTGTGTATTTTCAAGCATAAGTTCACGTAGTTGCACCCACACCTTTCTTCCTGGAATTAAGTATAATTCTTATTAAAATGTCAAGTAAGATAGTTAATAGAAATCCTTTATTCTTTACAAACCCAGCCCACAATTTACTTTGTATGATATTTCATCTTCCCTTCATAGCTAATTGCCATTATCTACGAGGTGGCCTTTTTTCTCCACATGCTGTGTAAGATGCCATCTGTCTTTTATAATAAATTAGATCATGAAAACTGGCCTCATCTCTTACTCAAATCCAGATTCCATCATAAGATGTCTTGATACAATGCAAATAGGACTGGATACAGTCAGGTAATGTGACAATAAGACAATGCATGTGTGGTAGTAACCAGTTTTTGGAATAGCTGTTGCATAAAAAAGTCTGTAGTGCATAATGTTATATTTTCATTTATTGAGTGGAGCTAGAATTGGAAAAAAATCAGAATTCTTTGTCGATAACACTTCAGCTGAAATATCTGCCGAGCAACAAAGGGATTTCATATTTACATTATGTTATCGTTATAATTGTATTTGCAATTTATGATTCTATAATTACTATTCTTTAAATCTATCATTACATGAAACATACCAATTCTTTAACATAATAATAACTGTATGATTATAATTGTATAACACTGTGTAATGCCATAAAACTATTTTTAATAAGGTATTGCCTGGCTCCAAAGCGTGAGTTTGCAGACGTGAGTCTCTGCTGGATCCTCATCAACGGGTTGCCCTGGTCGATATATAAATGTGTGGCGTTGTGAATGACTGCCCATGGTACTTCTGCAGCTGAGAGGCCCCTTTTAACTATTTATCTTGTCACGATATAACCTGAGCTGTTGATTCATTCAGCCATTCATCCATTCCGTCCTTTAACTTGGTGTTCCTGCTACATTTTGGCATAATATAGTTATCATTTCGAAAAATGTATTGTACCTTGTCAATAATCTAGTTCCTCAATAAGTGGCACATACGTATAGTTTACTTTATTAAGATGTTGGGTTGCTATCCGTGGAAAGGGTGATTTCATTTGTTAAAAACATATTCTGTTGAGGATATTCAATGAGGAGAATATGATTTGGGAGAACACTGTAACGTATTACATATATTTAGAGGTTTTTTAAAGAAAATGTATGATATCTGTTTGATAACATTTTGAAAATTGTGTTCATTTTAAAGGAGTTCTGGATGTAGATAATGAAGATGCTAACAAATGGCACTGCTTAACATTTGGAATACTCCTAGTTATATCAATGCCAAATAGCAAGCAAATCTGTCAACCTTTGATACCTTAAATGCATGCCTAAAGCGACCATGTCTTATTGATGAATTATAGAGATGTAACAGCTCTTCGAGAAAGTTCCTCCGGACAGCACTTTATCTTATTTACATGAGATTGGTCTGTTTTACCGTTTGTAAAACATTTTAAACATTTAGTTTCTTTTGAAACAACCATGTATGTGCAACGTATACTCTGAAACTGTTTATTCTTGTGTGAGCATTACTATTTACTTTTAGCTTTGTTGCTGTTTTATTACAATAACAAAGGACCATTATTTTATACATTTTATGGCACTAAATGGTCTTTGTGTGACAATGTGCCTTTAAGCATCCATCCATTCATTCATTCTGATTTCTCTGTGGCTATATTGTTAATTGCAGGTGCCACCTGTTTTCATATTAACCCTTTGTTTTTAAATTGCCATGCCTGTTCTTTGTGTTATTTCTGGGTTTTGTGCACGACAGAATGATGACATCACTAGTCTGTGTAGTTAACACATGGGTGTTACTCAAAGGAAAAGGAGCACTATTATAACCCTACTGAGCCAAAGCATTATGTAATTCTGTTGCTTCACAAGATAGAAATACTTTTGCTGAAATTATTAATAATTTGTTAGTGTGACGTTGATTGTACTCAAGATAGCATTAGAAATGTAGTGTTTTTGTTACTTGTATTTACAGTAAATCATCAACATAGATTTCAACATCACCACTCACCAGTGCCCTCAACAAAGAAATTATCATTAATACCACTGCCAGTCTTGTACCAACATGAACTCTACAATAAACTTGTATCTATAGCAAGAAAGAATCCTCGTTGTTTGTGATCTGCAAGAGAAAGGAGCTAAGCACCTTTCCTGCTTCCCTGCCTTCCTATTGTTTTGAAGCTTCTGCAATAGATGGTCTACGACCATGCCCTGTGATGGCATGGACATTCATAGTTGATCTGAGTGTGAGGAAGAGGGCGTAGGCTTTGAACTATGTAAAAATCTCAAATTGACCAAATATTCACAATTTAACCTTATAAGCCACCTTAAGCATAAACAGGAAATTAGAGTACCTCGGGAAACACCTACTAACCCTATGTCAAAGGCAACTTCCTCACCTACCTTACAGAAGAACTTAAACTATGCAATAGTTACACAAAACATGCAGTTGGCATGCAAATCCATAGACCTCTTGGTCATGAAGATGATAGGATTTGCAAATGGTACAGGATGTAACAACAACACCAAAGAGTCAGCACAACAGCCAGTTCATTTAAGGTGGAAATATTTGTTTGTTTGATAGGCTTTGTGTGCTACTATCAAAGCAGATGGCCTAGACTGATACTGATTGATTGGTACAGCAAGTATCACATAATGATTAATTCCAATGCACTGCCTTTTGATATACTAATTGCGAAGACATTAGAGAACGTCTGTAGGACCTCACCTTCTTGATGTCAGACAATCAAATATGAGTTGATCCCGTTATTATCATTAATATAATCATGATCATTATTATTACTATTATCATCATCATCATCATTATTACTATTATTTTCTTCTTGTCGCCATCATCATTGTAATGCTAATCTTTACAACAATGTCAAACATTTCTGCCCTTTTGGGTAAAGTGCATTGCATTGCATTTTAATATACCAATTGCGAAGACATTGGAGAATGTCTGTAGGACAACCTCACCTTTTTGATGTCACACAATCGAATATGAGCTAATTCCGTTATTATCATTATCATTATTGTTAGCATAATCATTGTTATTACTATTAACATCATCATCATCATCATCATCATCATCATCATTACTATAATTATTATTATCATTATTTTGTTGTTGTCATCATTGTAATTATAATCTTTACAACAATGTCAAGCTTGATAACCTATTTGCCCTTCTTGGTCAAAGTATGAACTACACAAATCACAAATTCTATTAATTAGTCGAAGCATCATCATCATCATCATCATCATCATCATCATCATCATCATTACTGTTATTGTTGCTGTTGTTATGGTGATGGTATTGGTGCTGATAGTGTTTGCTGTGGTGATGGGCAACTGCCTAATGTGTCCTTTATGGTCTCTACAACCTATCTAACTATCTAACTTAAAAACAGTAAAACTTGTGCTGGCTTACCTTAGTGAATATGACGTCTTTGTGCCAGGACAGAAACCGGATGAGACTTTTCTTGGAAGATTCTGGAGGAAATCTGTCTCAATTGACCAGTAAGATTATTTTTCAAGGTTTACCTTCAGCGTCCTTAGGCAGGACAGATATGGGTGTAAATACACTTACTGAC